>CM055331.1:18109440-18357271 GCA_029228605.1 Salix koriyanagi | reverse complement strand
ACTAGTTTCAATTATTTATTTTTACTCAACTTATTTATTTATTTTCTGTGATTTATATTTTATTTTAAACATGAAAGTTTTTTTTTAAAAAAAATAGAAGAGTTCTTATGGATTCTTGAAATAAATAAAAAATTTGTCGATCATTTAGCTTGGTATTTTAGTAGAAAAATGTTATATAGGTCATGAATTGTGTGACTGAAGTTAAAAGTCTGAAGTTAAATGACTCCCAAAAACCACCAATAATTTGTCCTTTAAAGAATAACATTTCAGTGGTTCAACACATTGAATTCGAATAAGAATATCTATATTTATAGTAGAGACTTGATCGTTGGGTAAACAAAACTTCAGTACCATATTAATGAATCATCTCATTTAAAAATTCAAGTTGATAAATACTATTATTTAATTTATATAATTCTCTTACAGTTACATGAACAGGGAAATTGCATGTTTTTTTCCCTTTCGTCCATTCTTTTCACACATCAACTTGCGTGGCTAGTAAATTCAACTTCGGTCTCGGTTTCTAATTACCCAAAATCGTGCCATTTGCGGAATATCAAATAATCGAGCAATTCAATGAAAAATTAATTTTAATTAAACAGTTTGCGAGTGGCGGTCAGGAGAAGTGAAAATTTTGGCATTTGAAGTTAAAAGATTGAATTTCAAACTGAAGTTATAAATGACTCTCAAAAACACCAATAATTTATCCTTTAAAGAGTAAAATTTCAGTGTTCCAACACATTGAATTGGATCCACTTGACTCATCAATGTCTCTTGCCTGCCGGTCCAAAACTGGGCAGATAACCTGCACCACAACCATCGGTTTCAGGATAAGCTCGTACAATTTTAATATCTTTTGAAAAATGCTATATAGGTCATGAATTGACTAACAATATAATGATAAATAGATCTTTATAAAATAAAATTTGAAGAGACTCAATCAATTCAAATTAAGAGTGGAAAGCTCCTATAATAATAAAATGATAATAGAAAAGTACATGAATAATAAAAATCCAAATTTGGTATGAATTTGATACAATTTTATTTTAAAACTCTAGTTATGTTTTCCTGGAACAACGAGAAAAAAACATAAATTATAATAATTTTCGGAGATGTTCACATAGGGCTTGACCTTGTTTGGCATTCCGTTTGAAAAAAAAATATTTTTATTTTTATTTTAAATTACAAAAATTCGGTGTTTGTAGATAATTTTTTATGTGCTAATGTTAAAAATAATTTTTAAGAAATAAAAAAAATATCATTGTTAGTCATAACCTCATTTTGGGTTATTCCCCAATTCTACCCAAAAATAATAAAAAAAATAAAAGGAGCCGGTGTCAGTAGGAAAATCAAGGTGAAAATTTTAGACGTTTTCGGGAGCTCGATCGTACCTCTTTCATGCCCAGAAATGAAGAAAAACACAGATTCAGGGCTAAATTAACTTATTATCGGATAAATCTCTGTAAAAATTAAGTCGAAAGACATAATTATATTTTTATGGGCAAGTTTCATATAATCGTTAACCAATTTAAAAGTGTAATTATGTTTGAGAATTAATTTAGGGTCCAATTGAAGGATTTAATTAAGTACAAGGACTTAATTATACTTTAAATTGGTCAAATTAATTTTATTAAGGGCTTAATCGATGAAAAATCAAATTCTTGAGCTTAATACGGGTTTGATTGAGAAGATTGGAATTTTCGGAGACCGAATTGAATTTTTACCATGCCAATTATGCGAAGTCAGGTGCCAAATTGAACGAATTGAGTGTCCAATGGTTAATTGAAAGTTAAATCGCACAAATCAGAAACTAAGGACTAAAATAAAAAAGGCGCGGATGCTCTCAAAATTCTAACGGGGATACAATTGCACAAAATTAAAAGTTCAAAACCAATTGAGAATGCAGTTAGAGCAATTGTAAATCGAGGGAACAAATTGTATTTTTACCTTCCCTAATCATTTGCAAACTTGCAGGGCGTGCACACTTTTCGATCACTCGAGCAGCGTCAGGCATGCCATTGCAGCTACTGGGCAATGCAGAGGTAGCAACCCCTCGCTGCACGCCATGGGTAGCCGAAGGGTTGTCGTCCCCTGCTATAAAATCAAATAAACCGATTGACAGAGACACTAAAAAAATACAGAGTTGCACCAACGTGACAGAGCCAAATTCACATAAAAAAGAGAAAGAGGAGAGGAAGCAGAGGAGAAAATCATGTAATAACATAGAAAAAAAACAAGACAGAGGAAAATTCACATAAAAATTTAGATAATCTTCGTCTCCCTCATCTCCAGCATCACCTCTCCCTCTTCACTTCGTCTCTCTCCGTCAGCCCACTCTCTCTCACACTAAAACCAAACATCGACGTCCCTCCCTCTCCTCCAGCAGCCACTAACTCCAACACCTTGCACTACCCCATCACGCCAAAAGCTTCCCTTCCACGCCAATAGCCCAGCCACCTCCTCTAGCGAAGCAACAACAACAACCCCAACGACAACAAGCACAGCCCGTCACCTTCTGACGCCTCCTCCGGCCACCACAGGCCATCATTTTCGATAGCACCATGACAGGAAGAACCACATCGACAGCCTCTACCCAACGATATTAACAGGTACGCCATTCTCCACACTCAAAATCCACCATTTTTACTATTCATCATCTTCCTTTACATGCACACGGAGTGAATTAATTCACTCCCTGTAGGGTTGGGCTTTGTGCTCGGCCTAACCATTTGAGGAAGGCAAGCTTCCAGCCCAAGGTGAGTGGGCTGGAAGCCCAGCCCAAGAGAAGGCGAGCTCCCGGCCTATTTGTACTAGAAGCCCAGCCCAAGAATAAATGTGCCTAAACTCAGTCAGAGATTAGGTGGGCCGAGAGTCTAGCCCAGTATGGTGGTGGGCTGACAGCCCTGCCCCATGTAGGCGGGCTAGCAGCCCACCAAATAAAAAATAGGAAAATAAAAAAAAATGCATAAGAAAATATATCCTTGTTTTTTTAAAAAAAAAATGTGTTGTTTTATGAATATGACCAATACGCTAACATATTTTGAACATTTCTTTTTAAAAAAAATACTAAAACCAAACGCCAGCCCACTCTATCTCACACTAAAACCAAACGCTGACGTCCCTCCCTCTCCTCCAGCAGCCATCAACTCCAACAGCTTGCACCACCCCATCACGTTAAAAGCTTCCCTTCCACGCCAGCAGCCCAGCCACCTCCTCCAGCGAAGCAACAACAACAACAACAACCCCAACGACAACAAGCAACCCGTCACCTTCCGACGCCTTCTTCGGCCACCACAGGCCATCATTTCCGATAGCACCATGACAGGAAGAACCACATCGACCTCCTCTACCCAATGATATTAACAGGTACGCCATTTGCCACACTCAAAATCCACCATTTTTACTATTAATCATCTTCCTTTAAATGCGTGGGAAGTGAATTAATTCACTCCTGTAGGGCCAAGCTTTGTGTCCGGCCTAACCATTTGAGGAAGGCAGGCTTCCAGCCCAAAGTGAGTGGGCTGGAAGCCCAGTCCGAGAGAAGGCGAGCTCTCGACCCGTTTGGACTGGAATCCTAGCCCAAGAATAAATGGGCCTAAGCTCAGTCAGAGATTAGGTGGGCCTAAGCTCAGTCAGAGATTAGGTGGGCCTAAGCTTAGTTTGAGATTAGGTGGGCCGAGAGCCTAGCCCAATATGGTGGTGGAGGAGGTTCTGAGATTAGGTGGGTCTAAGCTCATTCTATTTCAGAATTTTAAAGAAAAATGATTTTTAGCATGGATATCGCAAACAAAGAAAAATCATTTTCTTGTATTTTTGGATTTTACAACATGTTTGTAAAATCAAAAGAGTATTGGCCAATATTCTAAAAATATCAAAAATCTTATTTTTGGGGATTCATATTATACACTGTTGATATTTGGATAAATAAATCATAAAGGGGTTAATATCCAAACTATTGGCAGGGATAATTCGTTATTATTCACTGTTGATATTTTGGGTATAGATATCCTAAAGGGGTTATTATCCAAAATATTAGCAGGGATAATTCGTTGTTATTCACTGTAAATATTTGGATAAAGAAACCTTAAAATGATAAATATCCAAAATATTTTTACGGGAATAATATGTTATCATCATTTAACCAATATATTTTTGAAAGATAAACACCATAGCAAATCATAAGCAAACCAAAACATCAAGCAGCTTACCTTAGGTAGGGCGTATTAGGGGTGCTAAAACCTTCCCTTTACGCAACCAGTCCCCTGCCTTAGAATCTCTGAAAGACTAGTTTAGGTTTCTTAGTAACCAAAATACTAGGTGGCGACTACCTTTTTTCACGAAAATAAAGATAAAACCCTGACATGAATTCCCCGCTCAAGGGGAGGGTCGCCGCAACGCCGCGCTCTCACGGAGGGTGCAACAATTTTGATGTATTTTTTTTAACGAAAAATACTTTTAAAAGTAACCTCTACCACATTTCCAAACAATCACAAATAATCACAAGCTTTTTAGACCCCAAACTATTGAGTTCATGTAAGTTTTTTAGGGTTCTTATAGGCTTATCATTGTTAAAAACCATGTCAAGTGTCATGAAATTATAAACACTCAAAACTTAGAAATTTGATAGAAACATCCTTCAAGCTTAAAGAGACACTACATGAAACATGTAAAGATCCCTTTTACGTTCAAAATTTCTAGCTATTATGTTTAAAAACACCTTATTTTCATACACTAGCTATTTTAAATATTTGTATGTTATCATTTCAATACCATCTCTTATTAATGTTTTCTAAAAATCTGAAGAAATTAAAAAATTAATCGGGATGATAATTGAAAAATAATAGCATTAACATATTTTTTCAAAAATATATATATTTTAAAAAAACAACTACTATACTTATAATACACAATAACATTAAATGTTAAGAACTAAACACATGGAAGATTGGAGATCAAAATTAGACCTGAGCAATAGCATTGGGTTTTATCTCTCACGAGGCTTAAGGAGCCCAAAGCACTTTCCCAGACCCATCACCACACCATTTTCCTCTCAAGAAATGTTTTCAAAATCATGAGTTGACTCGCAAAAATCATAACTTGACAAACCTTGCAAAATCGAGTGAAAAATCAGAAAACACTGAAATCATGAGTTGACTCGCCTAACTCGGTCAAACTAGTAAAAGCAATGAACTCTTACTGATTTTACAAGTTAATTGTTAACTGTTAAATAACTTAAATTAAGCAATTTCATTTGTAGTGTATAGCATAGTCTCAACTGAGATGAACCACCATGCATCCCGGCGTCCCCCTTCCTTTTCTCACTATCCCTTACAAAGGAGGCAAGCATAGTGCTTCTCTCAACATTTTTTGGATCCTTAATGATGTCATGGAGCTCTACATGGAGCATATATAAGTGTTGGTTCATTAATGAAGGTGTAGTTGAAATAGGAGATACGAGCGTTATTGCCCGCGCGACGCGCTGGGTTTTTTTTTATTTATATAGAAAATTGATTGATTTTATATATGTTGTATTTTTTTATTTTAATATTTAATCAATAAAATTATAATTGATAAAATCTGTTAGAAATGGGTTTTTTTCCCATCAAAAAGTGATTGAATATTGCTACTGCCAAAACTCTTTTGATAAAATCTATTAGAAATTTTTTTTCTATGTAGAAAACTGATTATAAAAATTATTACGCATATTATTATATTAAAAATATTTTAAAATAATAATAATAATAAATAGGTCATATATATATATATATATATATATATATATATATATATATATATATATATATATATATTAAATAAATATCAAAATATATAATTAGTCTCACATATTGATAAGGAAAAAAACATTACAAATAATCATTATCATTATTTTGAATGTCTTATCTATAATAATAAGAAATTTTAAGACCTAACAATATTAACAAAAAAGCAACTAAAAAACTAAATAAATGACAAATTTAAAAAAATATTATTAGATTTTAAAATATTATTTGAATGGAAGAATAAAAAAAAAGAATAAAAAATAGAAAATATCATTTTTGAAATGATCACGAACAAAAATTAAAATGTAAACATTTAAAAAAAATAACCTTAATAACAACGGAAATAATAAAAATTGGTGAGACCATAATTATTGTTAGAGAAAAAAAATCCATAATTTGTTTTTACTTTCATATTATTATATTAAAAGTATTTTAGAAATATGATATTAATTTTTTTTTCAAAAAAACTTAGGTCATTTATATATATTAAGGCTGTAATATTAAATAAATATAAAAATATATAATTAGTCTGATATATTTAAAAGAAAATAAAACTTACAAATAATCATTATTATTATTTTGAATGTTATATCTGTAATAATTAGAAAATTCAATACCTAACAATATTAACAAAAAAAAAATATTATTATATTTAAAGAAATTTCTTAACTTGAAGAATAAAAAAAGAGCAATAATAACAAACCTTATTTTTTAAATGATTACCAATACAAATTAAAATTTCATCATTAAAAAAAATCTTAATAACAGTGGAATTAAAAAAAATTGGGAACAAAAACTAAGAGAATGTATATATAAACATGGACAGAAATAAGAATTATGTAAGAAATATATAAAAAAAAAGGGTTTTTTTTTCAAATAGTAATGAAAAGCGAAAACCACAGTTGAAATAACTGCTAATTACTGTTTGATTTTGCGATTTCCTTTAGCCATTCTATAAAATAATAGTCGTGGTGCCCGTAAACTGACTCGGACACCCTGGTTATAAAAAGAAAAAAAATTATAAGTGGGAAAAAGAAACAAGAAAAAAAAATGTCAAAAAAAAGTGGTTCCGGAGATTATTCATGGCGCGCATAAGCTGTTCTGGACACTCCAGTTATCAAAAAACAATGTATACGTGGTGAAAAAAAGAGTAAAAAAAATGTAAAAAAAAACATGGATCCAGAGATAAAAAAAAAGTATATGTGAGAAAACAATTGCGGTGCCCGTAACCTAGCCTAAACACTCCGGTTATAAAAAACACAAATAATATGTATAATTGAAAAAAAAACAGGAAGAATTTTTTGAAAAAAAAAGTGGGTCCATAGATTAATCGTGGCGCGCGTAAGCTAGCCCAGACACCTCGTTAGAAAAAAAATAAAAGCCCGGTTTATAAAAAAAAAGAAATCACTTTTTCAAATTGTAATGAGAAAAAAACATTTGGTGCGCGTAAACTGACCTAGACACCCTGGTCATGAAAAAAAAATGTATAAGTGGAAAAAAAATATTAAAAAAAAGTGGATCCAGAGATTAGTCATGGTGCACGTAAGATGCTACGGATATCACGGTTAAAAAAACACAAAAAAGAAGCTCGATTATAAGAAGAAGAAAAAAAAACTGACCTAGACACCCCGGTTATAAAAAAAAATCCTTGTTTATGAAAAAAAAAGCCCGATTATAAAAAAATAATGTATAAGTGGGAAAAAAAAAGGAAAAAAATGTTAAAAAAAAAGTTGATCCGGAGATTAGTTGTGGTGCGCATAAACTGCTATGGATATCCTAGTTTAAAAAAACAAATAAAAAGTCCAGTTAAAAAAAAACTTTTCAAACAGTACTAAACAACGGAAATTACTGTTAAAAAAAAAGAAATCCGGTTATAAGAAAAGAGTGCAAGGGGAAAGTACTTTTTTAAACAGCAATGAGAAAAAAATTGTTGTGCGCGTAAACTAATCTAGACACCCCAGTAATGAGAAAAAAAAAACAAAAAAATATGTATAAGTGGAAAAAAAATAGGGAAAAATATTATTAAAAAAAATGATTTGGAGATTAGTCTTGGTGCGTGTAAGTTGCCATAGATACCCTAGTTTAAAAAAAAAAAGCCTGTAAAAACCATAGCAGATCACGCACCCCAGTCCACAAGTGGAGATGGGTGTGCATGAACAATCCGTGAACAGGAAATCACCGATCTCCTGTAGCTTTTTTATAGTTAATAGCTCGCACTACGTTACGGGCCGAGCAAATATTTTTTGTAATTGTTGGGATTAAAATAATTAATAGATTTTGCTAGTTTAAAAATGAAATATAATATTTATACATGCAAGGTTTGATATAATAAAATACATCATATTATAACAACTGCAACATCGAAAGATTTAACACCTTAAAATATCATTATTATTATACAATAAAAAAATATTAAATTATTCCGAGGAGAAAAAAACTCAAAAATATTAATAAAAGAAAGCAAGAAAAAAACTAATATTATTGTTATAATTATTATTATGCATGAATAATGGAAAAATAAATTTAATAAAAGAATAAAAAAGCCCAAAAACTTTAACAAAAGAGCAAAAAGGTAAAAATTATTAGCTAAAAAAATTATTTGACATGAAAATAAAAAAAAAGTAATAAAAAAACCAAAAGAAAAAACAAAGGAAAACAAATAAGAAATATCAATTTTTAAATGATCATAAACACAAACTAAAATTTAATTGCAACATTATTTTAACAAATATTTTATCTCAACAAAAGAAAAAACAATAAAAATTAAAAATCAAAACTAAAGGCGCGCACACACACACACACACACACACACACATATATATAAACATAGATAAAAATAGGAGTTATTTAAGAACTATAAAAAATTAAAGGAATTAAAATCAAAAATCAAAAGTATAAGGGCTAGGAAACAAAACCAAATATATTATCAATTTCAAATGAAATGAAAAAAATTAAAAAAAATCAAAAAGTATAACATATATACATGCAGGGTTTTATAAATGAAATAAATTAACACACCATATTATAACAACACGAATATCGAAGGCTTAACATCTAAAAATATCATCATTATTATTGCTAAAACAGTAAAAATTATTAAATTATCCTATCGAAAAAATCAAAAATATTAAAAAAATAGAAAGCAAGAAAAACAAAACTAAAATTATTATTCTTATTGCGTTAATAATGGGGGAAAATCAATCAAAGAAAATAAAGATCATTAACTTTATAAGGAAAAAAAACATTTTGACATCAAAATAAATAAATAAAACTAATAAAAAGCAATCAAAAGAAAGAAAAATGAAAAAAAAAAGAAAAAAAAAAGAGTAAAGCACAATTAATCAGGCGCTAGGTGCAGGGGTCGAACCCCTGCCCTCTTTGCATACCAAACAGGAGCGTTGTCCACTGAGCTGCAGATGTTTTGTGGTCGCTTACCGTGAAAACATATATAAATATATGTAAGAGCGTGACAGGTCACCATACTTGGGTGTGCACCCCAGTCCAAAATATATTTGGGTGTGCGTGAACAGTGTTTGACCTAGCTATTTTAGCTTTATACTTAATAAGTTTATTGGACCTACAACATAATAATATTTGCAGTTCTACTTGGAGCAACTGGGATTGCTTATTTAATGGTTGGATTTATTGGGAACATGACTGGTTTTTTTATTTTTGTTTCCCTATTGTAAAGTTGCTCTATTGGGTTGTTTCCTTATTAAATTTTAATCATGTAAATAAGAGTTGATGAATCTTAGAATAGTTGAATGGCTTATCTCCAATTTTAACTAACATGTTGGAAAGGAGTTCTATAAACATAATTGTATTGCATTGCATTGTATTTTTTAAGTTATTTAAGGTGTTTGATTTTTTTTCTACAATTTAACTTATGATTTTTCACCAAAATACTTTATTTATGATTTTACAATTCAAGTTTATATTACATTTCCATGTTAAAAAAGCGATTTTAACAACATTGCTCTAAAGTATTTGTCGTCATGGTGACACAAAGATTTAGATTGGCGTTAGGATTATTTTTCCAAAAGAGGACTTCTCAAAGGAATGCTTTAGTGCCATATTTTGATACTTGTTGTTGCTTAATATGTCTAATAAACATGATGTTGTCAGAATGAGTCTCGGGAATCAGATATGTTGCCTACCAAAAAACACTTGGTGCCGAGGTGTTATCCGAGCATTAAATGTTAAGAACCACTCATGTAAGAGATTGGTGGTCAAAATTGGAGTGCATGCATGGATAAAGGACACTTGGACCCTTTCCTGTTTCCCAAACCCAATACTTTGGGCCTCAATATAACTAGCATGGGCAGGGCTACTTTGCCAGAACCCATCACCTATCAATCAAGTATATGTAGTGGTAGCGAAATTTTTTTAAAATTTTAAAATTATTGTGTATTTTGATGTATTTATCTAAAGAAATAAAATTATACGGAGAATCATGTCCAAATACCCAATCCTTATCTCATTGCTTTACAACTTTACCCGTCATGCATGTAATACAAGGTTTAAGTCAACCTAATTTTCACTTAAAATAAAATAATAATTAACTTTGTGTGATCTAATAAAAAATCTAAGCTGACTATGTCTTAGTCACCTAAAAAATAATAACTAAACGCCAATAATTTTTTTTTATAAGACTAAAAAATAAAATTGATTTGGATTAACCAAAATCAAATCCTATAACTCTAATATAAAACTTGCCTTAAATCAAGCCTGAATCGTATTTAAAAATTGTATCTCTTAAACTAATGTGAATGCGAGATTCCACTATATTGATCTTAACTTGTGGGCTTATCCATTAAATATTTAGTCTTAGAAAGTGAGATATCTTTTTTTTTTAGTAAGATGTTTCGGTTAACTTGTGTGTACCTTGATTAACTCTGAACTCTAGTGCTTGTGTTCATATAAGTTTTTCATACAATAACGTATTAAATCACCAATTTTTACACTAGAGTGCATGTCTCATCATAGCAATTATGATTCGAACCTAGACCTTAAAAAGAACATCACTCTTAAGGTCACGTAATTTTAATTTAAAGTGTTTGAGATGCTAATACTAGTTATTTTAAAAAATAATTTTTATTTTAAATATAATAAAATAATATACTTTTTTTTTATTTTTTGAAAAAAAAAATGATATAAACATATTATAGTGATTTTAAAACACAAAGAATACTATATTGATTTTTTTAAATCAAATAATATTTTTACCATCAATCAAGATCATGGTTGTCAAAATCACGATTTTGACACGACACGAAAGGGACTTCGAAAACTCGGATCAAAGATTTAACACCTTAAAATATCATTATTATTATACAATAAAAAAATATTAAATTATTCGTAAGATCGTAAAATCGTACCTGAATTTTCCGTATAAAAATCGTAAAATCACAGTTAAAATCGTGTAGGTAGAAAAATCATAAAATCATAAGTAAAATATTTCTGAATATAATATAACATAATTATGGCCATAAAACTTTATTAGTTAAGGTTCATGCATGATTCAAAATAATTCAAAAAATATATTACAAAACAATTATGTCCATAGAATTTCATTAGGTAAAAATTAACAAAATAAAAATAAATATTTTGTTGATGTGATATATAAATTACAATCACTCTTATGACCGTCATTTTTCTCATTATTTTTAATACATTCATCAAAAACATTATTATTGAAAGGATTATCAGTATTAATAGGAGTAAGTTATATAATCACATAATTTCTTTTGAAAAACCCTCCAACAATAAAATTATTATTTTTAATTATATTTAAATTAAAAAAATGAATTTAAATATAATTAAAAGACCCACAATATTTGAGATTTGAAATTTAAACTACTTATTTTATGTTTTTGAAGTAATTGTATATTTTTTTATGGTTGTTATATTTGAAATTAATTAATGTTATTTATTATCTTAAATTAATAGGATTTTTTTAAAACTATTTTTTATACTAACTATTTTTTATGCTAATTTATTATTATTATTATTATTATTATTATTATTATTATTATTATTATTATTATTATTATAAATTTATAACCCCCCGTAATATACCTAATTACCTACTTTATTATTATTATTCTTATTATTATTATTATTATTATTATTATTATTATTATTTTTGTTAGTAACTCTTTTGTTAATATTTTTTTTTCTCTTCATAATTTAATAATTTTTATTGTTTTGACAGTAATGGTGTTAATTTTTTATATATATATTTTTAGTCTTTCACCTAAGAATATATATAGGGAAAAGAAAACATGACCTAAGATTTTTTTAATATAAAAAATTAATATAAGTATTCTGAGATATATTTAATATAGTTATATAATAGTAGATGATCGGCCACACAATTACAAATAACCGATTAAAACACATTCACAGATTTAATTTTTTTTATTTGTAGAATAATATCTACTTTTGTCCATGTATATATAAGTGTACTTAACACAACAACAACAACAACAACAATAATAATAATAATAATAATAATAATAATAATAATAACAATAATAATAATAATAACAATAATAACAATAATAATAACAATAATAATAATAACAATAATAATAATAATAATAATAATAATAATAATAATAATAATAATAACAATTATTTTTGTTTGTGACTCTTTTGTTAATATTTTTTTTGCTCTTCATAATTTAATAATTTCTATTGTTTTGACAGTAATGGTGTTAATTTTTTATATATATATTTTTAGTCTTTCGCCTAAGAATATATATAGGGAAAAGAAAACATGACCTTTGATTTTTTCAATATAAAAAATTAATATAAGTATTCTGAGATACATTTAATATAGTTATATAATAGTAGATGATCGGCCACACAATTATAAATAACCGATTAAAACACATTCACAAATTTAATTTTTTTATTTGTAGAATAATGTCTACTTTTGTCCATGTATATATAAGTGTACTTAACACAATAATAATAATAATAATAATAATAATAATAATAATAACAATAATAATAATAATAATAACAACAATTATTTCAATAATAATAATAATAACAATAATAATAATAACAATAATAACAATAATAAGAATAACAATAATAACAATAATAATAATAATAACAATAATAATAATAACAATAATAATAATAATAACAATTATTTTTGTTAGTAACTCTTTTGTTAATATTTTTTTTGCTCTTCATAATTTAATAATTTCTATTGTTTTGACAGTAATGGTGTTAATTTTTTTATATATATTTTTAGTCTTTCACCTAAGAATATATATAGGGAAAAGAAAACATGACCTAGGATTTTTTCAATATAAAAAATTAATATAAGTATTCTGAAATACATTTAATATAGTTATATAATAGTAGATGATCGGCCACACAATTACAAATAACCGATTAAAAAACATTCACAAATTGATCAATAAACTATAACAAAAAAATATCACACCAAACAATCAAATAATTCACCATACAAATGGATACAAAAAATATTTCCATAACCAGTAAACACAACTGAATAAAAAAAATTTAGATGATCGGCCACACAATTACAACAAAACCAACCACCAACAAATTCCCAATTGACTACAGCAAACAAAAATCTCTAATCAATATAATCTATTATATTTTTTCGACCAACTGATTATATAATTATCAATCCAATTAAAACACACCAGATAATCAAAACATTGCAATTTTGCAATCTATGAGTTAATTAAATCAACACACAATTCAAATCCAAACTGTGACTAAATTATTCTCCAAACCAGTAAAATAATGTCAACAACCAACCAGATCAATGCAAACAAAAAATAATTTATCTTTAATAAATTTCAGCGATTACAATATTGCTATCAACCAGTTAAATGCTTAGTAACTGTTAAAAAATATTTAACCATCAACACATTCAGTTCAAAACAACAAAAAATCATCTTTCATTCATTTTATTGATTACAGATTTACATCAACTAATTAAATAACCATCAAAACAATTAATACATACTAAACAATTAATCAATTATGGTCTTGCAATACTCAAATTACAATTCGATAATCTTTCATAAATTTTATCGCTTATAATTTTTAAATTTCGAAATTGAATTATTATCTGAGTATTTAAGCTTATAACAATAATCAACTAATTCAATACATAAAAAAAAAATTATAGCATGATTTAAAATTTATAATTCTCTATTTATCAACTAAAAAATTCTTTATTTACCACATAAATAATAAGTTTGCTATATATAAAAAGCCCGGTACAACGCGCGGGCTAACCAGCTCGTATTATCATAAATAGGAATAATGATCTTCTCCTCGTTCCTCCGGAGATACATGGTTATTTAAGGGCTTAATGGCTGCTAAACCCAGGGAAGACGTCGGAATACACTAGCTATCTTGAGTATTTGTATGTTATCATTTCAATACCATCTCTTGTTAATGTTTTTCAAAAATCTGAAAAAATTAAATAATTAATCGGATGATATTTGAAAAATAATAGCATTAACATATGTTTTTTTTTTAAATATTATATTTTAATGATATCATGGAGCTCTTCATGGTGCACATGTAAACACTGGTTTATTAATTAGCGTGTAGTTGAAATTAGAGATATGAGTTTATTAGACCTACAACATAATAATTTTCAGCTCTATATCGAGCAACTGCAATTGCTTGTTTAACGATTGGATTTACTAGGAACATGGATGGTTTTTGTTATTCTATTGTTGAGTTGCTTGCTCCACCGGATTGTTTTCCTATTAGATTTTAACAGGAACATGAAAATAAAAGCTAATTAACTTTAGAATGGTCGAATGACTTATCTCCAATTTTAACCGACATGTTGAAAGGAAAGTTCCATGAACATAATTGTATTGTATTATTGTATTGTATTTTTACGTTATATTTTTCTATGATTTTGGATTTTTTTATCAAAATATTTTATTTATAATTTTATAATATTATAATTCAAGGTTTAAGTCAGGCTAATTTTCAGTTAAAATAAAAAAAATGAATAACTTTTTGTGATTTAATAAAAAAAATCTAAGTTGACTATGTCTTGGTCAACTGAAAAAAACTAATTAAACCCCAATAATTATAATTTTTTTACCAGACTAAAAAATAAAATTGATTTGGATTAACTAAAATCAAATCTTGTAACTATTATAAAACTTGCCTTAAATCAGCCCATATAGTATTTAAAAATTGTATCTCTTAAACTAATGTAAATATACAGGATTCCACTATAGTGATCTTAACTTGTGGCCTTATCCATTAAATATTTGGCCTTACAGAGTGAAATATATTTTTTTAATTAAGGTGTGTGAGTTAACTTTTGCATACCTTTACTAAATTCTTGAACTCTTGTGCTTGTGTTCATAGAAGTTTTTTATACAATAACATATTAAATCACTAATTTTTATACCAGAGAGCATGACTCTAAAAAAAACATGACAATTGTGATTCGAATTCTATACCTTAAGAAAATATAACTCTTAAGCTCATCTAATTTTAATTTAAGGTGTTTGATATGCCAATACCATTTACTTTTTAAAATATTTTTTAATATGAAATATATTAAAATAATATCTTTTTTATTTTTTTAAAAATAATTTTAATATAAACGTATTACAATGATTTTAAAACATAAAGAATACTATAATGATTTTTTTATAAAAAAAATGAAATCATATTTTTGTTAGAGTATAAATATGAGATATGTTGTTGTAACACACAAGGAATGTGTGAGAGAATAACAATCAATATACAAATTCAAATTCTCCTCTCCTCTATTCTCAATTCTCCTCTCCTCGGTGTGAATTCTTCTTCACTCTTCTGATCTCAACATGGTATCAAAGCTATTATGCTAGCGCATGAATTCATCCAAGCTACCGCAATCTGATCCTTTAATGGATCATTCGAAAAAAAGAAGAAAAAAGTTAACTGCAGATTAAGAAGATGAAGATGATCATCCATGCCGTTGCTGCTCCTCATTTACAATATTCCTCATGGTAATTCCATTTCTTTCAAACCTTCACTCAGTAATAATCTTCCCAGTCTCATTATTAAGCTGATACTAACCAATAGAATGCAATTTCCTTCCATTCATCATGCATAAGAAATGTTGTTGCTCCTCATTTAGTTGTTGTCTTGTTCATCCGTGAGACTGCATTTCAGCATACTTTTCAAATTCTCCAGTCTCTATGCATCAAATTTTTGTATTCAAATTTTGTGCAACAATACTAAAGCTCAAACACATAGCTGTCAATACCGTTCCGGTCGTCGTTCCGGTTTTTCGTTTGGAACGGAACGTTCCGGGCTTTCGTGAGCCGTTCACGGCGTCATGTTGTTCATTAAGTCGTACATGTATTGTTCATATATATATATATATATATATATATATATGAAAAAAATAAAATATTAATTTAACAAGCATAATTAAAATTCAAGATAAATTAACTTTAAATTATACAATACAAACACAAAGTCAAACAAACATAATCTCAAAATTAGAAACATCTCTAAAATTCAAAAATATTATGAAAGTAAAATGTTCAAAAATAAAAGAAATATAAATCAAACATCTTCTACATCATTAATATAAAAATAAGGATCTTGATCTTGCAGTGGAATATAAGGAAAGTCATCAACTAGACATTCCAATAGTTGGTCATTTCCACCAAGCTCATTCTCAGGCTCAGCATTAAAACATGTCTCTTCATCATCTAAATTTAAAGTAGACAAAGGTGCTTTGAAACTCTCCCAACTTATATCCTCTCCATCAAGAAGATCGGGTTCTTCACAAATTCATTCATTTAATAGATCAATATTATCAAGGCTAATGGGATCTAAAGCATATCTTGTTTTGCTCAAATTCCTACAAAGAATAAACACTAAAGAAATCAAAAAATTAATATCAATGTAATAGAAAATAATTATTAATATAATAGTATTGATATTTTACCTCTGTTGAATCTTTAGGTTATAACGAACAAATACTAAATCATTTAATCTCTTGTGCTCAAGCCTATTTTGTTTTTTGGAATGGATGAATTCAAATACACTCCAATTTTTTTCGCACCCAGTTGCACTACAACATTGACTAAGAACTCGAATTGCAAACTTTTGAAGTTCTTCAATATCATTGCCGAATTGCTCCCACCATGCAACTAGATAAGAAAATTTGAATAAATCAAATATTATAGATAAAAAAGATATTATATTTTAAAAAATAAAAGTTATTACCTGGATTTAATTTTTCTCTTTGGCGAATAGCTAGGGTCATGCCAAAATCACCAGTTGCTTTCTTATACTCCTTAATTTGGCCACAAATGATATCTTGAATATCACAATCAGGAACCAATCTAGTAATTGTGCTAAGCAAACCTCGAGTTACCTCCTTTTATTTTGAAAAAGAAGGCCTAAAAAATATTTCAGGATTAAGAAAACATCTTGCTGCATGTAAAGGACTATAAAGTTACTTATCCCATCTAGCATCAATTACCCAAATATATGGTCCATATTGAGATATTCTATTTTTCAACCTTGTTTTGATTGCTTCTTTTGCTTTATCCATTGCCTCATATAAATATCCCATTGATGGTTTTTCTTCACTGTCTGCTAACCTTAGAACTCGTACTAAAGGCTCGCTGACGTTGAATATATGTGCACATCTCGGCCAAAAGTCTTTATCTTCTAAAACTATAGCAGCAATTTCCTTTCCAACCTGACTTTTGCCATGACTTGATTCAACCCATTTTGTGCAAGTAAACATCTGTCGAAGCTCATTCTTAAACTTCAGTAAACATTGGATACTTAAAAAATGGGTAGCAAACCTTGTTATGCCAGGACGACATAAATCATTTTCATTTGTGAATTCTTTCCTCATCAAAGCTAAAACCCATGCATGATTATATATAAACTTGGTTATATTTCTTGCATTTTTAATGGTTTGATCAATGATCGGAAAATATCTTGGATCACAAATATTTTCTAGCATTAAATCAATGCATTGGGCAGCATAAGGAGACCAAAAAAAGGTGTCATACCTTTGCTGCAAAGCTTACCCAGCAGCCTCAAATGAAGCCTCATTATCACTAACAAATTGGACAATATTTTCTTGTTCAACTTCTTTGACAACTTCATCAAACATCTCAAGCAATGTCTATTTTTCTTTTCGAGGTCCTGAAGTGTCAACAGACTTCAAGAATACGGTGCCTCCCGGAGAATAAGCAAGGAAATTCACAATTGGTACATTCCTCCTACTTGACCACCCGTCAACCATAATAGAACATCCATAAAGTTTCCAATCAGCCTTGATTCCTAAAATGTATTCATGGACATCATGAACTACATCTTTCAAAAGTGATCCTTTTAAATTATGATATGATGGTCCTTTAAAACCAGGTCCCATTGATGTTACGACATTTATCATTGGTCGATAATAATATGACTTAGCACCATTAAACAATATATTAGCATCAAACCACCATGTTGCTACAACTTTTCTTGCATTGTGTTCCTTCTCCTTGGAAGCCATTGCACTTCTAATACTAGGTTGTGAACCTGGAGTAGTTCGTGGAGCAAATAAAGACATCTTCTTTCTAGTTGTACTTATTCCTTGCATTGTCCCTCTTCTATTTGTTTGTGAACTCATATCACCTAAAAGAGGATTTGCATCATCACCCTCTTCAACTTCATCATTGGAAACTGATTGAGAATTTCCAATATCAGTTCTAATTCTCTTTCTTTTATCTTTCTCCATTGTCAAGTCCTCTATCAATTGGTTCATTTGCCATTTAACATCTGGAGGGACCCTTTTACAAGGTTCTACTTGGCCTTTAATACCAGCAAGGTGATATTTCAAACGAGTAATACCACCACCATTGATTTGTTTGTTACAATACATACATATACTTGTGTTCTTTGCACCAACAACCACTTGTCCATGAGCCCATGCTGGATCATCTGATCTTGCTGGAGCTGAAGCTATGGAAGTCCCAGCACTAGATGAGTTTTCAGCCATGTAATTTTATCTAAAGAAAAAAAATATCACAAGTTAGAAATTAATAATTGTTCATATTCCTTTACTAAGACAATGAGCATCATTATATTAACAAGCATTGTCTCTTGCAAAGGACATCCATAATACAATGAGCATCAGTATATTAACAAGTTGAGAAAAGAAACTACCACAATAGGATGAAAGAAAAATAAATTGCTATCCCAATATGTGGAAGCATATGAAAAAATAAAATAATTTGAAACATAAATAAAAAGTTATTTATTGAAATACAATGGTTCCACAAATACTCATCAAGTCAGAAAAGATGCAAGTTTGAATTACATGTATAACTTCCTCCAACTAAAAAGTTATTATGAACTCCAAACATCACAGCAGATTCAATTATAATTTCATAACCAGTCGTCTTGCACTCGACCATAATATTTTTGAATATTGACATTATCTATGCCTCCAAGTAACAGAATAAAGTATTTTATTCATTTTGGGGATACAAATAAAACATATTTCAACACTTATTTTAACCCACATCTCCAAACAATATAACTAGGCATGCTCTGCAGCTTAAAATCAGCCGTGTCATGGAAACGCAATATACAGTGGATTAAGCAAAAGGCCACATGTTTCATTTCTAGTAGCTTGTGAAGCAACTAAAATATGAAGACAACACTGTCATGAACTCTAGACTTCTGGTTCTGAGCCACACATCAAGTGTAGAAATCCGAAGAGAAACAATTCCATCAGCAAATCAAAACTCTCTCTAGAAAACTCATTTTTTTAGAAAATGCAAAAATCATGGAATTCCATGAAATCAAATTCATCTCAAGCATAAAATCAAACACTTTCATCACCTCATCCAGAACCCCACATTTCCCATACATTCCCACCAAAGCATTGCCCACAAACACATCCAAAACCAAACCCAGCTTAATCACCATCCCATCAATAACCTCTCCTAACCTAACATCCAAAATCCCACTAAAAGCCTTGATCATAGAAGGGATCAAAAATCAATTGAATCAAAAATCAATTTTATAACAGATGCAAGAAACATGCGGGAGAGCACACACAAGAACATCAAACAAAAATGAGTACCTTTCAGTTAATGCCATGGAAGACAAAACGATGGGGGTGCTGTCTGCCGTGAGAAGATTTGGGGAAGAAGTGAAGACCCGATGAGGGTGGTGCCGCCGTGTGGAAGAACAAGTTAGGGTTTGTGATTTTGAGTTAGCGATTAGGGCTATGATTTTGAGGTGAGGGGTTATTGGATTAGGGATTGAGATTTGAGAAGTTGAGATTTGAGGTGAGCTGATGGAAGAATTATGGAAAATTGATTTGGGGAAGAATTTTTGGGTGTCGGGGCTGTTTGTTTGATTTAAATCGGAGAGGTAAGAAGGATACATTAAACGGCGTCGTTTTGGTTTTGACCCGGAACGGAACGCTCGAAACAGAATTGAGGCATTACGGCCGGAAATTCCGGAACGGGCCGAAATGAAAACCGAGACGAAAACAACGTCGTTTCGTCCCGGTTTTCTCACCGGCATGGCACGTTCCGGCCGGAACGGCACGGAATTCACAGCTATCAAACAAAGCAGCAGCAGAGCAAAAAAAAATGAAGCTGAAACATAGCAGCAATGATTCACTATTATTTTTCTTCGAGACCTTGATAGAGAGGCCTCTCGAGTTCTTTTCTCTACTGCTTATGAAGGACAATAACATTAGGAGTCTCACCTCCAGTTGGTGTGCTTGAAAGGCTATCACCAGATTGAACACCATCCTCCAACTTCTCTTCATCAAGCAGTGTTGATTCTGAAAATGATTTTGATTTTTCTGCTGATGTCGATGAAATTTCATTTGAGAAAGTGGAGCATGTCAAGCTTGCTTCTGGTACAAATAAAGCTGCCAAGCCTGAAAAACCACAGGCTACTCCTGTAGCGTCAAGCAAAGATGATGAATCTGCTAGTGAAGATGAAGAGACTCATAAGAAGGCTGAGCAAAAAAAAAAAAAAATAGGATCTGTTCTAGATCCAAATCGACAGCACGCCTCTTCTGTTCCGATATCAGTAAAAAAAAAGGTTTCTCTGTTCTAGATCTAGCAATAACAAGCAATGAGAATTAGAAAGAGACGACATGTTTCAGTTGAGTATCGTCGCAAAGAGAGCAATAATGATCACATTGAAGCAGAGAGTGTTTGCGATGTGCCTAGAGACTGAAGACCTGAAGGCTGTGGTGGCCCAAGGCTATGGTCGTTGGGGCTAAGTCTGAGAGCGAGATTGTGGAAGTTGAAGGAGCGTACTGCTGTGCCGAGCGCGTGACGAAGGTCATTTCGTCTGGCAATTCTGTTCTCGTTCCAATTGTTGTGAATTTTTTATTTGTACTACGGTGTCGTTTTGTGCATGCCAAATGTGTGTTTTGATTAGTTGTAATAAAAAAGAAAAAGGAAAAAAAATCATCGAGAAGTAGAAAATGAATTCCTACACAGATTAAGAAATTCATCAACAAATAAAAAACTTCAGATAAACTGAAATAGACAAATGAAAAACTTCAGGAAAAAAAAAACTGAAGTAGACAAATGTAATTCAAACCCATTCTATCACCTCTCTTCCCTCCCATTTCTTTCTTCTCATCCCTCTCTTCTCAAAGATGAAAAACTTCAGAAAAATTGAAGTAGACAAATGAAATGTCTTCTCTCTCTCTCTTCTATCTGTTGGCGTGAGCTGTACAGATCTTCACACATTAGGAAAGTAGAGCTGTCATATTTCCTATTCATAAGCATCCCAATTGTTATGGGATGCTAATTAGTTTCTTTCCTAAAGTAGAGACGTAGGAATGCAGATCAATGTATATATGTATACTGAGTATTTCTAATGAGAATTAAGGAAGAATTCCTCCAAGCAATCCCTCTAAATTAACATGGTATCAGAGCTAAAGATCCTTTTCTTGATTTTTTTTGAACAAGCTGTTGTGTGACAGCACCATACGACGATGGAAACATCAACAGATTTGGTTGATCAGGAACAACCAAATTCGACTGGAAACCTTGAAGATCTCTTGACAAGAATGACTCAAGCCTTGAACAAGAACCCAACACCCCTCCAAACTCAAACTCCAGCAGTGATGTATGATACAACTGCTACACAGATTGGTATCAAACTTGATGGTACCAATTTTGCTTTATGGTCCCAAATTGTCGAGATGTTTATCTCAGGAAGAGACAAGTTGGGATATATTAATGGTGATCTACCACAACCAGAACCTCATGATCCTACGTTTAGGAGATGGAGGACAGAAAACTCTATTGTGAAAGGATGGCTGATTGGCTCAATGGATCCATCCTTAGTCAGCAACTTCATCCGATTCCCAACGGCAAAACAGGTATGGGATTCAATTTCTACAACCTATTTTGATGGGGCTGATACATCCCAGGTTTACGAATTAAAGAGACGCGTAACTCGAATGAAACAATCGGGAGAACCAATTGAATCATATTACAATGGTCTTCAAGGCCTATGGAGGGAGATTGATTTTCATAGACCAAATCCAATGGGGTGTGCCGGTGATATCCAAAAATATAACTCTCTCTTACAAGAAGACCGAGTGTATACATTCCTTGATGGGCTTGATGACAGACTTGACAAGATAAGAGGTGATGTACTTCAACTCAAACCATTTCCAACTGTTGAACAAGCTTATGCTTATGTACGAAGGGAGGATACCAGGCAAGCTGTCATGCTCTCGAATAATGGAAATACTCTAGCCACTGCTATGTTTTCTAAAGGAATGAAGGGAAGGCCTCAACGACAGCACACACTCCAAGTTACCAAACCTGGAAATTCGTCAACAACTGGTGGAATTTTGCACTCTGCATCACAGAAGGATAAAAGACAGGGGAATGAAGGAGGTAATGGCTGTTCTTATTGTGGGAACATAAAGCACACCCGTGAAACATGCTTCAAACTGCATGGCTATCCAGAATGGTGGATTGAACTTAAGGGACGAAAGCAAGGAGGAGCTGCTGGTGGTACTGGACGCGCAGCCATGATGAATGCAGAACAAATAAGTGCAGAACCCAAGCTTTCATTTGTTCCAATCAAAGAATCACAAGCTGAAACCACAACAACAACTCTCGGGAATCAAGGTAACAATTGTTGTTACGACAGTAGTGCTTTACTGACCTCTAAAGAATGCAACAATGATGACTGGATAGTGGATTCGGGAGCAACAGACCACATGACATTCAGTCCGGAAGATTTTGTTGAAACAACGGAACCAAGACGAACTAATATATTCAATGCCAACGGGGTTATGTATCCAGTTACAGGGGCTGGAACAGTAAACATATCATCTTCAATATCACTTCCTAATACTCTACTAGTTCCATCTCTTTCGAGTAAATTAATTTCTGTGGGACAAGTCACCGAAGAACTTCATTGTGTAGCACTAATGTATCCAAAATTTTGTTTATTTCAGGATATCCTCACGAAGGAGATCATTGGGCGTGGTACTAAGAGAGAGGGGTTATATTATATGGATGACTTCATTTCGGGCAGAGTTAATACCATGAGTCGAACACTTGAAGCAAATAAAGAACAGATTTGGCTTTGGCACTACCGGTTAGGACATCCATCGTTCAGCTACATGAAATATTTATTTCCGCAGTTATTTTCCACTTTGAAAAATTCAGATTTCAAATGCGAGACTTGCATCCTAGCTAAAAGTCATCGTGTATCTTTTCCGATTAGTTTGAATAAAAGTGATACTCCTTTTATTTTAATTCACTCCGATGTTTGGGGACCTTCTCCCATTACAACTATTTCCGGTATACGATGGTTTGTGACTTTTGTGGATGACTGTACTCGAATGACATGGATATATTTGTTGAAACGCAAGGATGAAGTATTTGAGGTGTTTCAAGCATTTCATGCTATGATTCAAAACCAATTTTCAGCCAAACTCCGAATTCTTCGATCGGACAATGGAGGGGAGTATATGAATAGAGATTTTCGAAGAATATTTTCGAAAACATGGACTTCTTCATGAAACCTCATGTAGTCAGACTCCACAACAAAATGGAGTGGCCGAACGGAAAAAATCGACATATTCTTGAAACTGCTCACTCACTATTGATTGGAGCAAAAGCACCGGGACGTCATTGGGATGATGCTGTCGGGACTGCTGTCTATTTGTTGAACCGAATGCCATCTAAAGTTTTGAACTTCAAAACTCCATTACAGGTTCTATCCCAGCATGTGAGCCTTCCATCCCTACTTCTTATACCACCAAGGGTATTCGGTTGTGTTGCATTTGTTCATCTGCATAAAAACTCAACGGACCAAAATTGAACCTTGTGCTGTCCGGTGCATGTTTTTGGGATATGGTCCAAATAAGAAGGGCTATCGGTGTTATGATCCAAAAACTAGACGAGTATATGTATCAATGGATGTAACCTTTGTTGAATCGGACAACTTTTATTCCTCACAAATATCAACTTATCCTCTCCAGGGGAAGACTTGGGATGAAGAGGAGAAGTTGTGGGATGATCTGACTTGTCTTCATCCAGAGGGTGTGGCTGATTTGAATCAAGAGGCAGTAAGTGAAGAAAGAGCTGGTATGACAGACTCCTCCGAAGTGGCTGTGATAGAAGTCGAAGATTTAGCTGAAAGAGAGCAAGAGTTTCCGGAAGTGGCTGTACAAAATGAAGAAGAGCAAGGTGTTGCATCGCATATTCCAAATAAACAGACCCCTCTCTTTGATGTACCCGACAATGACAGCCCTTCATCTGAGGATATTCTTGAGGTAACATCTCCTACACTATCTTCCAGCAATATTTTGGATACCCCTGTCAGTTATCACTTACCTTTCAGGCACAATCGGGGCAAGCCCCCAGCTCGTTACTCACCAGATGAAGAAGGGAAACGAGCGAAGTATCCAATCTCAAATCATGTGACTACACAAAGACTCTCCGATCCTCTCAAAGCCTTTGCACACAGGCTGTCTTCTTATAAAGTTCCGTGCGGAATCCAGGAGGCATTAAATGATGAAAAATGGTCTCAAGCAATTCAAGAAGAAATGGGAGCCTTAAATAAAAACCGAACATGGGATCTTGTTTTACTGCCAAATGGGAAGAAGACAATTGGGTGTAAGTGGGTGTTCTCCATCAAGCATAAAGCAGACAGCTCCATTGAACGGTATAAGGCGAGATTAGTGGCCAAGGGGTATACTCAAACATATAGAATAGACTATCAAGAAACTTTTTCTCCAGTAGCAAAACTTAATACTGTTAGAGTACTGTTATCTATGGCTGCAAATTTAGATTGGCCTCTACATCAATTTGATGTGAAGAATGCGTTTCTTCATGGCGATCTTGAGGAAGAAGTATATATGGATATACCTCCTGGCTATACATCACCGGCTCCCAGAACTGTCTGCAAGTTACAACGGGCGTTATACGGATTGAAGCAATCACCCCGTGCATGGTTTGGTAGATTTAGCATGGCTATGAAAAAATATGGTTTTCAACAAAGCAACTCAGACCATACTCTCTTCCTAAAACAACGACAGGGGAAGATAACTGCTTTAATAATTTATGTAGATGACATGATTATTACAGGAGACGATACAGAAGAGATCTACAAGTTACAAAAGCAGCTAGCTACAGAATTCGAAATGAAGAACTTGGGTGGACTTAAATATTTTCTTGGAATCGAAGTGGCCAGATCGAGTCAAGGCATATTTCTTTCATAAAGAAAGTATGTACTTGATTTACTAAGTGAAGTGGGAATGTTGGACTGCAAACCAGCAGACACTCCAACTATTCAGAATCAGAAACTTGGAGAGTACCCTGACCAAGAACCAACTAATAAGGAAAGATATCAACGACTGGTAGGTAAGCTAATCTACTTATCACATACTCGTCCGGACATCTCATATGCTGTGAGCTTAGTCAGTCAATTTATGCACTGCCCAAGTAAAGACCACATGGATGCAGTCATTAGAATTCTTCGATACCTGAAGTCTGCCCCGGGGAGGGGGCTTATGTTTTCTAAAAATGGTCACTTAGACATTGAAGGATATACTGACGCTGATTGGGCAGGAAATGTGTCTGATAGGAAATCTACATCTGGATATTTCACATTCGTTGGGGGTAATTTGGTTACATGGAGGAGTAAAAAAACAGAAAGTAGTAGCACTATCAAGCGCTGAAGCCGAGTTTCGAGGTATGGCTAAGGGGTTGTGTGAGCTCCTATGGATAAGAAGACTAGTCTCAGAAATTGGGTTCATCCCTAACTCAGAAATGAACCTGTATTGTGATAATAAAGCTGCAATTGAAATTTCCCAGAACCCAATCCAGCATGACAGGACAAAGCACATTGAGATTGACCGGCATTTCATTAAACAGAATCTTGAAGAAAAAGTGATTCGGTTTCCCTTCGTCAGATCAGAGGACCAACTCGCGGATATGCTTACAAAAGCTGTCTCCAACAAAAACTTTTATAGCTCACTTGACAAGTTGGGTATTAGAGATATCTTTTCACCAACTTGAGGGGAAGTGTTGGCGTGAGCTGTACAGATCTCCACACATTAGGAAAGTAGAGCTGTCATATTTCCTATTCATAAGCATCCCAATTGTTATGGGATGCTAATTATTGTCTTTCCTAAAGTAGAGACGTAGGAATGCAGATCAATGTATATATGTATACTGAGTATTTCTAATGAGAATTAAGGAAGAATTCCTCCAAGCAATCCCTCTAAATTGACAGGAATTTCTCCAGTGAATCTATTACAAGAGAGATCCATAACAGACATGTAATGAAGGATATTGCCCACGTAAGTTTAGAAATTTTTCTTTGATGTAAGCTCTACAGCTATTTTTACATTGATCTCTTCCGCTTCGTCATCTGCAGTGTACCCATTATACATACCTGACCCCGTATAATATAAGAACCCAGATTTTTATCCAAGTAATACGCATTGTCACAAATTAGTTTGAGGATGCTGACAGTACGTATGGCCCTCTTCATCCATCGCACTTGACAAGGCAGCTTTTTCTTCACGCACTGGAATTATTTGAGAAGACTTTGACTCAGAGTCCGTCCTTGGGTTAATGAGCTAGCGTAGAGAATGCTTGGCATTAAAACAACTTGTCAGATTGAGAAAATGCAAGCAGGACTCAGTTTTCGAAAATGTTTCGTGAAAATGATTTGATTTCAGGCTCCACAATTATTTTCATTAGTTATTGTTTTTCTTCAAGCTTGTGGAACGACGGGGTGTTCCTTCATCTTGTTGTTTAGCTTGCTTTGCTTTTATTTTACTTCATAGACTTGGGAAGTCATGTGTCATGAACCAGTGATTTCAATGGAGTGAAATGATTTTCCGACACAGCTCTTGATTTCATCACCTACCCGCACTTGTTTTATTCGTAGACTTGGGAAGTCAATTTTCCTAATTATCCACATCAAGTCTTGATCCCATCAGAAATGAATTTCGTGGAAGAAAGAAAGATAGAAAATTATCATGCTAATACTTTTCACTGTCAGTGCTTTCTTGGACATCCACAACAATGGAGTTTCTCTAATCGTGATTCCCACGATGAGATTTCCAATGTGGTCCTAGCTAGTGAACCTTCTCAACCAGTGATCATAAATCTGTAGCTCTGAGAGCAATTCATGTACCTAAGAATGTTGTTGGCTATCTGATCCCCAATGAATTTACAGTCCCGATTATCCTTGTTCTGTATGTTTTTGTTCAGATCCACCAGGGCTTCTAAACTTTCTTGCTACCTCCAAGTAAGATAAACTGACCCTCTAACCTTCCTCTCATTTCCCATGCAATGAAAGTAACAAAACTCTGATGACATAGTTTGATTTAGAGTATTTCATCTGGGCTGGACTTGGATCTATCTATCTATATATACACTTAAGGCTGGATGAGCTTGTCTCTTTAGCAGGCTTTCTTAGGCTCTTGTGATCCCAAACTATGTCAGCTCCAAGCCCGTTATTATTGAATGATGTTTGGGAATGAACAATCTCCGTCCATCTGGGAAATTTGTACATGCCAATAGTCAATCTTGAACACGCAGTTCATTAAAGCGAAATGGTTTTGCCAGGTTTCCTTCAAAGCATATCAGATACATGCTGCTGCATTCACAAGAAAGGAGCACCCATCAACCAGTGTCCTATTGAATGTGCTAAATGTCAATCAAGACAGGCTCATGAAGCAATTAAACATAAATGATAATAGAACAAGTTAAGATGCATCTGGCGAGAGTGATCAAGGAAGACCGAACCGCTTAGAGTTTCATTTGGATGCTGAAATAATGAGGAGACGATCCATTAAAGCAGGTTTTAGATTCACAAATGATAGTGGTATAACAAATTGAAGAAATGATTAACAACAAAACCATTAACATTTTTTAATTTCAATCAATTCGGTATGCTTCCCATCTTCCTACTTGCAGTCTGCCATTTTGATTTTAAAACACCAGGAAGCAGTTGAGCAGCATCCACACCCATATATCTTATGTCTTCCTTGGCTAGATCATTCTATTTTTTGGATCAAATTATTTAATTACAAAATTTTCAAAAAATATATAAAAATCCTCTCTCTATTTCTCTATAATTTCAGGCTATTATAAAATTAGAGTTACAGCACACGAGTTTTTATCCAAGTAATACGCATAGTCACAAAGTAGTTTGAGGACGCTGACAGTATGCCCCTCTTCATCCATCCCAATTGACAAGGCAGCTTTTTCTTCACGCAATGTCACAAATCATTCCTTAGGTTAATGAGCCTAGAGAATGCTTGACATTAAAACGACTTGTCAGTTTAGAAAATGTTTCGTGTAAATGATTTGATCTCAGGCTCCACAATTATTTTCTTCATAGACTTGGGAAGTCATGTGTCATTAACAAATGATTTCAATGGAGTGAAATGATTTTCCGACACGGCTCTTGATTTCATCACCTACTTGCACTTGTTTTTATTCATAGACTTGGGAAGTCAAGATTCCTAATTATCCACATAAAGTCTTGATGCCATCTGAAATTAATTTCGTGGAACGAAGAAAGAAAGAAAATTATCATGCTAATACTTTTCACTATATTCAGTACTTTCTTGGATATCCTCAACAATGTTAGTAACATCCAAACCCGCATTTTATTCATCATCATCTTAGATAATTCTAGGAACCACTACGTAGAATATTGTTGCTTGTTATGTGCACTTGGCCAATAAAAGAGGTCCTGTTTATATTACACTGTGGCTCTCTTCATGCATTCAATTGGATTTTCTTTGCTCAGCAGTGAATGGATTATTGGAGAAGACTTTGACTCAATTAATGATTTGGATTTTTTGGGCAGTACGATATATATCAGTCATTCAGACGGAACGAACAACCTTGAAAAGAAAACTAAAATTGACTTGCAAATTGGTTTGAGGATACTAAGAATACAAATTTTTCTTCTCTGGATTTTCATTAGTCTATTAAGTTGAATATTGACAGGACGTATTTTAGTTTCCTGGTAGAATTTTCTTCACGCACTGCATTTAAAACCTGGAATCGTTTGATGAAATCTAAACTGATGTTAATGAGCCTAGAGAATGCTTGCCAATAGTTAATGTTGATAGTTAAAGTTAATTAGTCAATCGGGTATTGCTTTTCAATTAGCGTGAGAAGCAGGGCGTTCCTCTAATTGGCAGTTTCCTGGAATTTCTTGCACCAAAGACATTTGTGTCGAGGACAAATTGTACAGGGCTGGTTCGTGTAGGATAATCTCAAGAGGGCCTAGAAAATGACATTCACTCAATATTTCTTTGACATTTAAGCCAGTTGTGAAATGGGGGTGATATTTCGTCCTCTGTTTTTTTTCCTGGACATAGGAAGCCAAGTTTCCAAGATGATCCATTATTCAACTTAGTGAATAGTGAAACTTTTACGGGTCTTTGTATATGCAGGTCTCGAGCGTGTTTATTTTGTAAGAGTATGTGATAATTGAAATTTTACCTGTTTAATCTGGACCTGCAAAGAATATCTAAAAAAAAAAGGTTTCCTCAAATAAATAAAAAATTATGAAACTTTTCAAAAACGTCCACAAATTGAAAGTTTGTAAAGACATTCATTACAAAAGAATATAATGGACATTCCACATAAATCATCATCTACGATATTTTATTCAAAGGTAGTAATTGACCAAGAAATTCCATAAAATATAGTTTAAATAGCATGCCATGGACTAAACAAACTAAACTAATATATAATTAAATATTAAAACTGAAACAAATAAGACCAATAAATTTTCCAAACAAAAACTATCCGAGGCAATCTTGAAAATCATGATCATAGAAGAGCTCTTACCTTTTCTTTTTTTGCTAAGAAAAATATGTAAAGTGTAATGTAAAATAAACTTTTATTATTTTTTAACTAGTTAAAAAAATCTTGTACGGATAACTCTAATAAATAACCTTTTTACATTAAATTTAGCTATCAAAATCTTGGAAAAGATCGGTTTTTTTATTCTCAATATTATAATAATCCAAATGGCCACATGGCAGAGTACAAAATAGTTAACTACTTTATTCGCAATACAGCACAACAGTTCATCATTACAAAATAACTTATTACGTTTTATTTTACATGCCAACGCAACAAAACATGACATAAAGAAGCTGTCCCGAAAGCAGACACCCTAGGACAAGAGCTTGTTGATTAAGTGGTAGCATCCTGTCATTGAAACGATAGCCGGCTAAGCCTGCAGCTTGAAAGACTCTAAGCCTGCAACAAGACTGGCCAGTCTTGTTGATGAAGTGGGTAATGAACTCTTTATACTGAAAGGATTTAAAGATTGCAGGATTACGTGAATCAACAAGAGCTTTTGCAGGCTCTACAATGCTGTCACCATTAGGAATGAAAAACATGGCAACACTTGTCCGAGCTTTCTCTGAATTTGTCACTGCTCGATGTTCAACGCTTCTCAGCTTGTTGTTACTGATAATCTAGAACATCGGACAACCATTTTGTGAGCTTAAATCTCAACATATATAATCTCAAGGATATATTTGTGCCATCAAATATAAACGGAACCTAAGAGTTTGCTTAATGGTTAATTAAGGCCTGTATATGTTATGCCTTTTTAGGATTTAAAGTCTTATATTATCGCTAAAATTCTCATGATTTTTCTAATTCTGATGTAAATAATCTGTCTCTTTACCGATTCAAAGTCGTGAAGAAAAAATAAAAAAAGATAAGGGGGAGAGTACCTGCATTTGGTATCCCATGTTAACCACAAATGCTTTAGAAATTGGCTCAACACCAATCCATTCACCATTCCTTAAGACTTGAAGCCCAAACACATCACTTTCTTGTTGTAAAATGGTTATGAGATTAGGATCACAATGTTCGGAGACTCCAAAGGTCAAACTTGGATCTGGGCATGGTGGATAACGATTGACTAACATACTTGGGATTTCACTGAGCTTACCCCCAAAATAACCAGACTCGCCAGCCCCAATCCTTCACAAATTAACTCCAAGATCGTTGCGGCCAGTTTTTTTACTTCAGTAGCATAAGCCCCAACAACATGTCTGTAAAAAATAACAGATTTTTTTTTACGTTTTTAAATTATTTTAATGTACTGATATTAAAAACAAATTTGCAAGCTCAATTTACCGGTATCTTGCTGGCTTTTCAGGCCAGTGTTGAATGCATTCCTCTAGAGGGTGACTAGAGTTAAATTATCTCGCCATAAGTGAACATCTTCAGTAGCATAAAGTAAATTCTCTTAACAAACAAGCGTGAATTGAATTAAAACAAATACGACATCAAATAGAGGATAAAAGGCTGATTTTTAGATCAAGGATATATATATATATATATATATATATATATATATATATATATATATATATATATATATATATTAAAGTGATAATGAATGAAATTATAGTAATAACATTGATAATGATAAATTCTTATTTTATATCAAATTGATGGATTATTATCAAATTTTTATATTTTTACATGAAATTTTAAAGATTATTTTCTCTAAAGTAGCACTACAACATTGCTACTCGAACCAATCAAGTGTGAAGTATGTTGATTCACCAATTTCTTCCAATATTTTCGTTTTCTTGGACAGTATCACGCGAGATGCACGGGTGCTCTGTTCTTACAATTCCAAGGTGTATAGTGGGATCCATGTCTTTAGAATTACTCCTTGGACCCACTTGCATTTTTATTTTATTTTTGTTTTATTGTGTGAAAGCCTTCATAAACGTCCTCAACCCCCTCCCAAGCTAATCTCATTTCTATCATACCAATATTAGAGTTTTTAATCAATTTTAGTTAACAAAAATTTTAAGTAATCACTTGGAGTTTATAGGATTTTTTCATTCAAAGCCTCTGTACAGTCATCTTCAGCCTCTTGAAATCTGAACAAAAAGAAAATGAATTACAAAAATGTCATATTCATGAAAATTATCATCACAGGCAATAAAGCAACCTCTAAATGACAAGATGAAATGAAGATGATCAAACACCTTCTAGTTATCATGAGTTGTGAACTTATATTGCACTAGGCAACAAGAACTCTGCACAACACCTACCAATCTAACAATATCTGACAGGAAAGACTTGCCTTTTGATTTTGAGATATGCCATTGCCCTATTCGCATGGGCTACAGCTGTTGGTGACAAGGCTATGCTTCTTGAATAGCTCTCAATAGCTTCATTAAACTTCTTCTGCTTAAAATACTCATTTCCCTGTAAATTAAAAAATTGCAAACTTAGCATCACAATCCATTACCAGCGAATCTTTTTTAAGTGCTATCGCAGGAAAGTCCATACCAATTCTTTCTCTGAGGTAGCATCCACAGAAACCTCATCAGTTGTAAAACTACTTGATAGATGATTGATTGCACCTAAGTTCCTTGAGTAATCATACTGTCCTGAACCACTTCTAGAAGAATCAGCCGCAGAAGTTTTTCCTTTTAATCTTCCATCCTCACCAATCTTCCGAGTACACGAAAAATTGATAATTCATCAAGCAGCTATCATAGCCCATATAATTACTCTAAACATATGTGTGGGTGCCAAACACACATGCATGCCATGACTTTTCATATGGAAATAAAAGCATATTTAAACATCTCATTGCCTGATCAATGCTCCTTAAGTTGAGCACCACTACAGCTAACTCAAAACACACAAGAATGTTGACAATCACCATTCAAGTTTCCATTCAGACAAGAACAGTACAACATTAAGCATTGGATTATTCAAACTTTCCATTCCCAACACCTCCTCTCAATTTCCACAATAAAACAAACCAAGAACAAATTAACAGCATGACGTAATTTCACAGTAAAAGAAAACCAATAAATTCTGTAAAGCATCCGTCAGAAACATAAACCCGCAAGACACACGCTTAACTCACTGAACCACCTAAAACAGAAAGCTAAAGTTAAAAAGGCAACATGCAATACTACAATGAAGTCTTTTATCCAAGCTACAAGCTTCTCATAATAAAAATGGTTTGTTTTTCGGCAACCCATTTCCAATAAAAAAGCCTTGAAAGTTAATGAAACCTTAATTAAATTGAAAATTTACCAGGTCAGAAGCTTGTGACTTCTTCTTCATCTTCTTATCAGTATCCTTAAGAAGTTCCCAATCCTGCAAATCATTCAAAAAACCCCCTGGAAATCCTGGAAACAAAATGGGTTTTCGCCCAAAAATGCATATAAATAAATAAAATCCCTTATTAAATACAATCCCAATTAACAAAAGCTTCCAATTTTTTTTTAAAAAAAACAAGAAGAAACATGCACAAAGACTTGATTTTTAGAAATAATAAACGGAGAACACTAAGAAAAAAAACATATAGAAACGAGAAACAATAGGAAAAGGATAGTGATGATGGAGTTTTGAAAGGGAAATGATTGAAAAGACTTGAGCTTTCAGTTTCTTCCATTTTCTTGCTTATTACAGTTTTCTTGGTAACCAAACAGGGTTAAGAAAGTTCAAAACAAAAAACCCATAAGTGAAAGGAATGAACCAGAGCTTGATCACGTCCATGGCTGTGAGAGAGGGAGTGAAGTTTCTGGAAGAGTTATAAGGGACGGGAACCTGACAGGGGTTTTGGTGTTATTGTGCTGTAGAACACTTGGTTAAAAAACTCATTAGTACCCTACTTTTGTAATGTTTCTGACCTGGCCCTCTATCAATTAATTCCACATCGATACAATAACCACAGAACAGATTCTCTTTTACTTGGGATTTCACTGAGCTTACCCCCAAAATAACCAGACTCCAGCCCCAATCCTTCACAAATTAACTCCAAGATTGTTGCGGCCAGTTTTTCTTACTTCAGTAGCTTAAGCCCCACCAACATGTCTGTAAAAAATAATGGAAAAATACAATTTTTAGAGAAATTATCTTGCTGGCCGAAAAGTAATGTCTCTTAGCCAACAAATTTGATTGTCAGTCCATGCAAACAAATTTGCAAGCTCAATTTACCGGTATCTTGCTGGCTTTTCAGGCCAGTGCTGAATGCATTCCTCTAGAGGGTGACGAGTTAAATTATCTCGCCATAAGTGAACATCTTCAGTAGCATAAAGTAAACTACTAATTTGTGAACTATATAGTTCTCTACCTTGATTAACTATTAGGCATATGATGACCATTTATTTTAATTAAACCAAAGAGTAAGTGACTGCACATGCTAAATCTAAATCATATTCGAGCATGTTATTGTTAAAGAGGATTAATATAAAACAATATTTTGTGATTTTATCAAACAGTTCTACCTCATATAGTCTGGACCGTGTAAATAACAATGCTCATAATATTTGAAATTGTGAACCTGATAAAATCCATAATCTTGGCCAGCTTTCAGAATTTTTTGTATCGTAGAATCTCTGTCTTGACTAATGGTTATTCCTTCAAGTGGTATGGACTTGCTTGCATTGAAAGTGACATTCCCTGGTCGCTTTTCCGCTGGAAAAAACATGCTTCTCAGGCACGGTAAGTGCACTAATGGGTTTGGATCAGTGGAAAAAATTATGACATGTTGGAAAATGATGCCACCCTAACAATCCAAGACTTCAAATTCAACATAAATAAAAGCATAATTAAGAGGAGAAAGAATCCAAAAACATCATGAAACATGGGATTGTTCTATTTTGTTATGCAACAATCTCAACAGCTAAGTGGTTAGATTGTAGGTTCTATTTCAAATGCAAGACTCTATTGATTCCCATCATTATAGTAATAAAATCATGTATTTTTTTTTATTAAATTAAGATAGTTCCCATTTCAAAGAGGAAGCACAAAATTAAACAAGTGAATTTTAAGATTTCAGGAAAAAACAACAACTTACGAGAGCAATAGCTAGACATGGACAAGAGATAATTATAACATTATGAAGAAAACCCAGATTTGGTGGAGGATAGAAATATGAAGAAAGACTAGAAATTGATGGTCTAATCCTCCCATCAAATGTTTTGATTTCCTGGCCTACTTGTTATGAAATCATTGAATACTTGCTATCAAGAAGAGTTTTTTAGGCTCCTAAGTTTTTTTACTTCTTGGGATCAAACAAATACATACTTGTTGTTAGATAGCATTTATAATTTATATCCTTCGAGGTCATTGGAACATCTACTCTTTTTAACTCTGTCTATTTAGGGAATTCATTATTTCATCTAATTGGATTCACAGATTATTATTTGATCCTCCAACCATCTCTAGCTGGAAAACTTGTGGGAATCAATCACTGCAAAACAGTTGCAATTGTTTATAATATTCAATGCTCGCGGCCTCTCGAAAGACTCCATATTAACTTTCAAAAAATAAAATATCGATTGTAAGCAATGAAGAAATGGCGGAAAATGAATGTGTTTTTAAAAGAGAAGGCCACCATGCAAAACCAAAGAAACAACGCAGAATAAGAGAAATTATCTTTTATTTAACAAAAATACGATACTGCAAACTATTTCTTATGAATAAATCCCTATTACAAGAAGCCAAGAATCGATTCGTTGCTCAAGACAACATAACAAGACAGAACAAAGCATAAAAAGACATAACCAGGAAACAAAAAATCATGGAAACAAGCATAAGGACAAACACAAGTCACATCAAAACAGAAAGGAACCATATACTTTGAAGGAACACTTCTCATAGGCAAACTGTCAAACAGGTGGTGAGCAGCCATTGATTTGGGCCACCAACGCTCGTAGCCATGCGACTGCTTCCCCACAGAGGATGACAACAAATTTAGAAAGCAACACATGAGCTCGTGATAAGAACCATTCACCTTCTGGATCTGAAAAACTTTCGAAAGTTAATAGCCAAAACACAGTAGCAAGTGTCGATGCATTCTTCAATGAAGTAAAACCACCTGCGTCGCCAATGCGGATTTATGCACAGTACTGCTAAAATTGTCAACACCACAATTATGTAACACACACCAAAGCTCACATAGAAAGCTGTCCATGTCTATTGACCCATCATCTCCATTGGAATTGTCGAGCACTCTCTCCGATGGTGATTCTGTTTTGTCGCAAAGCTAGTTTCGCAATAGAGGTCCACAAAGAAGAGGATTGCCTTTTATAACTGACTCTCATCAAAGGTACCGAATTGGTTTTTCATCTCCGGTGTTCTTCACGATAAATTATTGTACGACACGTTGAAAAACTGCTAGAAAGGTCGGCTCAATGAGTCGTGCGAGAATTCTACCATTCAAGTTGTTGTGAGAAAGATCCAAGCTCTCTATCAGCTCAGATTGGAGAAAGATGAAGGGATCAATCCAGATGAGATTATTTTGTGACAGATTTAGAGCAAATATCCCACTTAAGTTTCCCCACTCTGGCGGGATTTCTCCAGTGAATCTGTTACAAGAAAGATCCACGGCAGACATGTAACGAAGGATATCGCCCTCGTAAGTGTAGAAATTTTTCTTTGCTGTAAGCTCAACAAAAATTTTTAGATCGATCTTTTCCTCTTTTACAGACCGGAAATAATCCTGTGTCGTCATATTGTATGAGAACCCAGATTTTTCATCTGATGCGGTAAAATTTAAATTGCTCAAACATGATGGTAAATGACCAGAAAAATCATTTTCTGAAAGATCCAATATGCTTAATCTCCTTAACAAGCATAACTGTCGAGGAAGTTCCCCATTGAATTGATTAGATTTGAGAACAAAAATGCTCAATTCTGAAAGATTATCAATCCAATCTGGAATGGGCCCAGTTAAGTTGTTATCGCCGAGATCTAATGTCACCAAGGAAGAGAGATTATAACAAGCATATGGCAGTGGACCGCTCAATTGATTTCTGTAGAGGTGGACATAGCGTAAAGATGGTGCATCGAAGCCCAACGGTAATGACCCAGACAAATTGTTTTCAGAAAGATCTAAATATTCAAGCCAATCAAATTTGAAATATTCTATTGGAATGGTACCTTCAAAATGATTTTTGGACAAGTCAATTACCTCCAAGAATATTAAAGAGTTCCCTATTCCTCTTGGAAGCATGCCTGACAAGAGATTGTTACTGATATCAACAATCTGAAGTGTATTTGAAAAGGTACCTGATACTTTTCCTTCAAATTTGTTTCCGTCTAGATAGAGGTAACGGAGGTGACCACTGTTGAACACAGATGGTGGTAATCGCCCAGAGAAATTGTTATTGGACAACTTCAAATAACTCAACGAGGGGCCTTCTTTTGGCAAATTATGCTCAAGCAGTTCACAGGACATATTATTGTTGGAAAGATCCAACTTATCCAGAGAGCTCATATTCCAAAAACAAGGTGGAATACAACCTGTGAGGCTATTGTTAGCCATGTTGAAGTGATACAAACCTGGAAAAATCAAACATGTGTTTCTTGCAAGTTGACCATATATGTTGTTGTCAGACAAATCTATTGTCTCAAGGTAGGGTATGGGATTTTGTGGCAGCTGCAAAGGACCTATAAATGAGGTGTTTCTCAAATATAGTCTAGATAAGCCTGTATTATTCTCAACCATCCAAGATGGGAAAGGTTCTCCAACGAACTTGTTGTGGGATAGGTCAACGAAGTGCAAATCATATTGGCTACGGAGGAAGGTTGGAAATCCAACATTGAGTAGTTTTGAAGTACAGCTTGAAGCACTAAAAGTAGCAAGCTGGAGCTTCAGAGTTGGAGCCTGAAAACTAGATGCAGGTACTAGCTCATTGTTATCGCATACAATGTACTTGAGGTTGGAGTGGTTCATAAATGAACCTAATGATATTGGAACTTGAAAGTAGTTATTTGAAATTGTGAGGAATTCAAGCTGCGGAAGATGGGAAAGGTGACTGGAGGCAATATTTCCCTCAAATTGGTTGTCAGATAAATCCAACTGCCATAGAGATGATAGATTTCCCAAACAAGGAGGGAGAACGCCCTTCAGATTGTTTTGAGCGAGATATAGCCATACAAGATTCTTCAGTTCACACCATCCTGTACAATATATCCATGTTAAGTGTATTAATTATTGAGAGATGCATTCGAAAATACAAGTTTGTTTTGTTAGTGATGTAATTTACCTTGGTGAGGCAGAGTGCCATTTAGCATACATCGTTCCAATTTCAGAAGTTTGAGAGCAGGCAATGGTCCAATAATGCTAAGAAAATTTGTTGTGATGGGAGAAGCATCATCCAAGACTAGCCTTTCAAGTTTGGTCAAATTCTGCGGTGCTAAAGAATTGAGAAAGGGCATTCTTAATATCAGACAATGAAGTTAAATGAAACATAAAGGGATTGAGTTTTGTGCTGTCCCATTTGTTGATAAAAATACTAAAAATTGTCATAAACATAATAACAGAGGAAGGGGCAGGGCCTTACATAAAATTTTATTAAAATTATTTCCTAAATAAATTTCTATTTTATGTATCCATATGCATAAGTAGCTTATAAAAGTAAAAAAGGAGAAGTTTTTGTGGATAAAAATACTAAATCTTGTCATAAACATAATAATTTGAAAGTGATTATATAAACGTAATAACAGAGGAAGGTGCAGGGCCTCATATAAATTTTTATTAAAAAAAACATCGGAATTCTTAGATTTTAATGAAATGGATGAAAGAATGGCATTTTATGACATCCGATGAAAGGAATTCTTAGAGGTTCGGAAGCTGTCTTGTAGTTGCCGATGAGTGGTTCATAAATGACTCAAATAATTAAATAGAAATTTGAATATTTCAAATAATTAGATTTTATTTGATTTTTGTTTCACTAACTTTGTGAGTCATTTTTTTTATTACAGATTTATTGTATTCAAAAGTTTTCAATTGAAGGCGTACAAATATTTTGAGGTTGAGAAACCCTAAGTTTTATCCTTTGCAATATGTTGTGTCAAGTTGGACATAAGCCTTCTAATTTAATAAAACATAAATTTAGTTTAATCATACTCTAATATTTGTTCATTTATAGGTAATTGTTCATTTTAATTACCTTGAACAGGAATGGTGCCATGGAAGTCAACTCCAGTCAAGGATAAAACCTGAAGAGTAGTTCCAATGTTCCCAAGAAAGCTTGCTGGGAGAGAAGAACCATCGAGGGACATTTCTTCAAGGCTAGTCGAATTGCACAACCCTGTGTGGAACATATAAGATAAATCCATTGACGAAAGTGGTATATATAAATATCATGTATGTTTCAGGCACCAAAACTGTCACTGACCTTTACCAAAGTGCTTTCCTTCAAATTTACTCTCACTAGCATATAAGGTCTTGAGGGATGGCAACCCTCCCAATGACTCCAGCAAAATGTTTTCCTTGAAGTCACTTGACTCCAGACGCAACACTTCTAATTTCCTCAAACCTGTGTGATAGAGAGCAAAATCAATAATTTACTGATGCTCTTTTTTTAATTATTATTATTTTTTTGATTTCAAGTGGTTGCGTGAACCGTTTGTGCTTGTCACGAAATGATTTCAAACTTGTACAAGTTTATTTTATTTATGTTTAATTTCTATCAAATAAAATGGTATGGGTGATGAGATTTGAACTTATAATTATTTAATAAAAAAATTATAATACCATGTTAAAAAATCATCTTATCTAAAATCTTAAGCTATGAAATAAAACTATAATATATAATTTATAATTTTTTTTAACAATGTTATCATCATGGAATAACTTGGAGCACTATTTTAGAATGAGTAGAGTGTATGCAGATTAAGTGTTCTACAAATTCCTTTCTTTTTCTTTACTTCTTTTCTATTGACGTTGGTGTCTAGCCCAGCTTGCGGCACCTCAACTAATCTCACATGCCTTAAAATTAATGATCATATAAGCCTCCAATGACTATCATATTAGCAATCACAGGGCTCGAATATAAAACCACAGGAGGAGCAAGCTCCTTAATCCCAAGTTCATACCAATGGATCACCTGCTCTCTTTTCTTTACTTCTTGGTTGCTATACAGCTGGGAGTTTGAACTTAAAATTATTAGGAAAATATACTTTATAATTTGGACTACTCTAACAATACTTTCCAGATGGTGGATAATAATAATTTATAATGTTAGAGAGTTACAACTATTGTTGACACAGCCTTTTAATAACAATTTACCTTTTTGAATTAAAATAACCTTTTAATATAATATTACCATTCTAATAATTAAATATTCACAAGCTTTAATATTTAATAAAATTTAAAAAATTAATTATTTGTCTATATGTAAGTTTCAAAATTAGAATTATTTCACTTCAAAAATTGTGATTAATTATATAAAGCTTTTTTAAGGCATCATGCAAGCAACTTAATGGTTAATGCACATCTAATTGTTATATAATTTTGCTAAATGATAAATTAAGCCATTTGAGGTACGTAGGAATGATTTACCACGGAGACCAATTGTTCCTGTGAAGCTATTGTTTGATAGATCTAGAGATTTAAGTGTTGAAAAACCACTGAGAGACGATAAAATGTTATCGTTGAATTTATTGTTACTTAGTGTAAGCTCCTCCAATTTCCTCAACCCAGATGCTAGTCCTTGAAAAGCTAAAAGAAAATTGTCAGATTTCCATACAAACTAAAACAATTGATTCTTTCTAAAGAAATTTGCTAAATAATAAATTAAGTAATTGTTTGGGGTTGTGGTTGCTTTTGAAAGTGCTTTTCGTTTAGAAATACATAAAAATGATATTTTTTTTTTATTTTTAAAAATCATTTTTGACATCACCACATGAAAATGATCTAAAAACAATAAAAAAATATGAATTTAAAATTAAAAATTAAAAATTTCAAAAATATTTTTGAAACACTATCAAATAGGCCAAACCCCACAAAAGAGCGACATCCAAGGTACGTGGGAATGATTTACCACCCAGACCAACTGTTCCTGTGAAGCTATTGTTTGATAGATCTAGAGATTCGAGAGTTGAAAAACCACTGAGAGACGATAAAATGCTGTCGTTGAATTTATTGTCACTTAAGTCGAGAATCTTCAATTTCCTCAACCTAGATGCCAGTCCTTGAAAACCTGAAAGAAAATTGCATTCCAATATCCATAAAAAATCAATGTGAAGCTGTTACTTGAAATATCAATTTCTGTGTAAACTAAAAAGAATAGAGAGCAAAGAACCTTGATTCTTTAAGCCACCAACTAGCTTGTTGCCGCTTAAGTAGAGAAACTCCAGTTCTTTGAAAGGCAGAAACAAAGATGCATTGAGATACAAGTCTTTTTCAAGCGCACCATTATTTACATATAAAAGACGTAGTTCGATCACTCGGTTTGCGGTGTTGTCACACTCAACCAAATTCCAGTCACAGCAATATAAATCATCTTTATCCCAGCTTTGTAGGTCATCGTACCCAGCACCTGCATGACTGAACCAAGCTTTGATCTCTAGGAGACCGCTTCTCTCTTCCTGCAAACAGCAGTGGCACCGGTCGTTGACGAAGGCCAAAGCCATGAGCAGCATCCACACCCACAATAATTGCCTCATTCTTAATAACTCTCCTTCTGCTTGACAAACTACAAAACCAAGCCCGCTCTTATATACAAACTTGTCCTCTGCATGCATTTGATACGACAGTGACAGTTGTCTGTTTCATTGAATTTTCTAACACTCGTAGTTTAGGCAATGTTTGCCATTCTATTTTAAAAATATTTTTGAAACAAATTATAAAAATATATTTTTATTTTTTACATTAAATTAACAAAATAATATTTTTAGATCATTTTCATATAATGATATTAAAAATAATTTTTAAAAAATAAAATAAATATTATTTTATTATATTTTTGAATAAAAAATATTTTCAAAAACAACTTCAATCACTCCTATTGTATGCATATGTGCAAACATATAAAACTGGTGTTGCTACCTGCTTTCTCACTCTAGACCTCGGCTGTCTGCGCCTTCCCTGGAATTACATGCTCGAAAGAGAATCTTTTAGGCCATCTCAGAGAGCCAAGAAAATGACTACCACTTAAATATTTTTTAATGTATATTAACTCTTTTTTTTGTAATATTATCTTATTATCTAATACTTTTTTCTGTTTTTATATATTTCGCTTCATTTAATCACATATATCTTATGTCTTCCTTGGCTAGATCATTCTATTTTTTGGATCAAATTATTTAATTAAAAATTTTTCAAAAAAATATATAAAAATCATCTCTATTTCTCTATAATTTCAGACTATTATTATAAAATTAGAGTTACAGAACACTAGTTTTTATCCAAGTAATACGCGTTGTCACAAATTAGTTTGAGGATGCTGACAGTATGGCCCTCTTCATCCATCCCAATTGACAAGGCAACTTTTTCTTCACGCACTGCATTAAAAACCTGGAATTATTTGAGAAGACTTTGACCCAGAGTCGGTCCTTAGGTTAATGCGCCTAAGAATGCTTGGCATTAAAACGACTTGTCAGTTTTAGAAAATGCAAGCAGGACCCAGATTTCGGTGCTTGGCCCATGGCAGGTGTCATGAGCCCTACCTCGCTCTTTATTAACAAAAGAGCTAAAACAGCTCGGGGTCGCCACTGTAGCTCTATACCCATTGTCACTGTGGACTGGCCATTTCTCGGCCATGCGTCGCGGCTGTTCGTCTGCCTTTTTTTTTTTTCTTCAATGAACAGTGCACAGACGATTTTAGCCCCGATAATAGGACAAAAACGCGCTCGGTCCGAGAATAAAAAGCGCTGAGGGTAAGGGCCATTCAAGTAATTGCACATGTACGGACCGGTCCGGTCCGCCGCATGTTTTGGTTTTTTATTATTTATTTAAAATGGCTAATTACGGTTTAAGGTCCGGATAAGACAAAACCATGGTTTTCGGTCCAAGGGCCTTCCGGTAATTGACCATATTTTTAAATATTTTCCGCGTTTATTGTCAGAGCGTGTGTCACACGCGTCTCCCTATTTCACGCCCCACGCCCTGTTTAGGTGGCGCGTGAAACGTCATACGGTGTCCGGATACGAGATTCCGAAGTCCAGAGCGGTTCGCCTGGTCGTTTTCTTCCTCCCGCGGTGGCGCGTTTACCTTAAATATGTCCGTGGACGCGCCGGGAACCGGTTAAAACGCCGACCACGTTTCTCTCTCTCCCCTGCACGTCAAAGTGCAGGGGAGTCCCCCATTTTGTGATACTTTTTACTTCAGTCCCTTGACTTTTGATTTTGTTTTTTGTCCTGATTTTGGTTGCATAAGTTTTGATTTAGTTCGATTGGGTCCTCCAATTGGAATTGATTGGATGTCAATGTTTCAGTTCGGTCCTCCTTCTTTTAATTTTCGGATTCGGTTTAAATTATTCAATAAATTCAGTACATAAGTTTCGATTTCTTCAATTGGATCCTGTTATTGAAATTGATAATATATTGAATTTTCATTTTGGCCCTTATAGTTTTAATTTTTGATTTTCATGCCTTGATAAATTGATATTTGTGTTTTATTTTCCATTATTAACATAATAATAATAATAATAATAATAATAATAATAATAATAAGAATAATAATAATAATACTAATAATCATAATAATAATAATAATAATAATAATAATAATAATATTTTCTTTTTCTTGCTTACTCTTTTGTTAATGTTTATGAGTGTTTTTTCTTTCGGGATAATTTGATAATTTGAATTGTTTTTGCAATAATAACAATAATCATTTTACTGGGGATAAAAGACAACTCAAGAATAAAAAATAAACAAATTTACCTAAATTATCTACAATTAAAAAAACGATACAAGTCACTTTTGTCTCGATTACACTGTTCCTTTTAAACGACAAACAAGTCATTTTTATATATTTTAATATTTATTGCATATTATCGTCTAAAAGTATATAAAAAGAAAAAAAATATGACCTCGGATTTTTTGCATGAAAAAATTTAATATCAGCATTCTTAAATAAATTTAATATAATAATATGATGAATAAATCTTATAAAATAAAAAAAAAACTTGGCTTTGAATTTTAATTTTGTGCTCTTTTGTTCAAGTTTATTTCTTAAACAAAACAAAAAATTAGATTTTTAATATTTAAGATCTAATATTACCCGGGAAAAAATATAGCTAAAAAAAAAAAGTAAACAAATTTACCTATATTATCTACAATTAAAAAATATACGAGGCACTTTCTGTTTTAACTACACTATTCTTTTTTGACGGCAAATAAGTAATTATAGCACGCAAAAAAATTATATTTATTTTTTTTTGAAAAAAATTCAATATTTTTATTTATAATGTCTAAGATCTAATATTATTAGGGGAAAAAGGCAACTAATCTTTTTTTTTTTTTATAAATTTACTTAGCTTTTCTACATTTAAAAAACTATAAAAATCACTTCCCATTTCGATCACACTATATAGTATGTGAGACTAAGTATATATGTTTAATATTTATTTAATAGTCTCGCCTAAAAATATATAGACAGAGAAAATAAATGACCTACAATTTCTTGAAAAAAATAATAATATCGGTATTCTTAAATATATTTAATATAATTATATGATGAATAAATCTTATAAAAAAAAACTTTGTCTTTAAAGTTAAATTTATATTTTAGACTTTTTTTTTCCTTTTCAGAAACTGTGACCTTTTTTCCACATGTATTTTTTATTTTTTTGTGTCCAAGTCAGTTGTTTTATTTTACCGAGTTTCTACCGAGTATCCGTGACAACAAATTTCTAATAAATCATTTAACCTTCTTAGCAAATTTTCTAATAAATTTTATCAAATTTTTTTTAGCAATAGCAATATTCAATAACATTTTGGTTGAAAAAAACTATTTTTAACAGACTTTATCAATTACAATTATACTAATTAAATATTAAAATAATAAAATACAACATTTATAAAATCAATCAATTGTCTACATAGATAAAAAAGCCCAGCAAAGCGGGCAAAATTAGCTCGTTCTCTCAAAAGCATATTCGGATATTTTCCACGTCAGAAGTGCACGTACTGTGGTTGCTGTAGTTTTTCAAAGTGTTTATCGTGCTGAAATACATTAAAATGATGTTTTTTTATTTTTTAAAAATTATTTTTGAAATCAGCACATCAAAATGATTTACAAACACCAAAACATATTCATTTAAAATTAAAAAAAATTCAAATTTTAACCAAAAACCGGTGGGATCGTAATGACAAACGAGCACATAGAAATGAGGCATCCCATGATCAATCGGGAATATATTCGGATGTTTAGCATTTTCCTTCCTAAACAGTAAGACAAGAGAGGAGGAGATTTTCCAAAATCCAAATTCTCATGGGCTAAATCCCACTCCGAGATATTCACTCCCATTACTGTTCAACCACAATTTAGCCTAGAGAATGCTCCACAATTATTTTCATTAGTTTATTAGTTATTGTTTTTCTTCAAGCTTGTGGAACGACGGGGTGTTCCTCCATCTTGTTGTTTAACTGCTTTGCTTTTATTTTTCTTCATAGACTTGGGAAGTCATGTGTCATGAACAAGTGATTTCAATGGAGTGAAATGATTTTCCGACACAGCTCTTGATTTCATCACCTACTTGCACTTGTTTGTATTCGTAGACTTGGGAAGTCAAGATTCCTAATTATCCACATCAAGTCTTGATGCCATCAGAAATTAATTTCGTGGAAGAAAGAAAGAAAGAAAGAAAGAAAGAAAATTATCATGCTAATTCTTTTCACTAGTCAGTGCTTTCCCACGATGATCATCCTCAACAATGGAGTTTCTCTAAACGTGATTCCCACGTTATTGGGAGAGAGAAAAGTAGTCTCTTAGACTTTTCCTGGTGTGCTTGTTTTGCAAAGAATTTACAGTCCATAAATAAATAAATGAATTTACAGTCCTGATTTTCTTGTTCTGTAGGCTCCCGTCCCATGTTTTTATACGCATTGTCACAAATTAGTTTGAGGATGCTGACAGTATGGCCCTCTTCATCTATCGCAATTGACAGGGCAGCTTTTTCTTCACGCACTGCATTATAAACCTCGAATTATTTTAGAAGACTTTGACCCAGAGTTTCTCTAAACGTGATTCCCACGATGAGATTTGTAATGTGGTCGTAGCTAGTGAACCTGCTCAACCAACGATCATAAATCATGCCATAATGGTCTGTAGCTCTGAGAGCAATTCATGTACCTAAGAAAGTTGTTGGCTATCTGATCCCCAATGAATTTACAGTATACGTATTTATTTTTGTTCAGATCTGAGAGCAATCCACGATGAGATTATCCTTGTTCTGTATGTTTTTGTTCAGATCCACCGGGGCTTCTAAACTTTCATGCTACCTCCAAGTAAGATAAACTGACCCTCTAACCTTCCTTTCATTTCCCTTGCAATGAAAGTAACAAAACTCTGATGATTTATTCTTCTCATTTCTTCACCATCTCAACTCCAGTTCACCATCTCGTATGCCACACATGCAATTGCTATCGAAGGGACCACCCACAGGTGGAGAAAACGAAAAAACTCTGTTTGAATTCTTCATATTATTATATTAAAAATATTTTAGAATAATAAAATTAAATTAATTTGAGATTTTTAAAAAAAAACTTAGTTTATTTTTTTATATATTTATTAAGGTGTTAATATTAAATAAATATCAAAATATAAATTATTCAATTACTCCGAGAAATAAAAAAAAAACTCAAAAACTTTAATAAAAAAGAAAGTAAGAAAAGAGATAAAATTATTATTATTATTGCATAAATAATGGAAAAAACAAAATTACATCAAAGAATAAAAAAAACCCTAAAAACTTTAACAAAAGAGCAAACAAAAAAATAAAATAAATAATAAAACAAAAATAAATATTATTAGCTTAAAAAATAATTTGACTTGAAGATTAAATAAAAATAAAATAAAATAAAATAAAATAAAGAACAAAGGGGAAAAAATAAGAAACATCAATTTTTAAATTATCACAAACACAAACTAAAATTTAAGAATTAATGTTTTTAAAAACATATTACCTCAACAAGAGAAAATAGTAAAATTTAAAAACCAAAACTAAGAGTGTATATATATATATATATATATATATATGGAAAAAAATAGGGAGTATTTCAAAAACATAAAAAAATAAAAGAGTTAAGATAAAAAATTAAAAGTATAAGAAACGAAATAAAAATAAAATATATAATCAATTTCAATTGAATAATGAAATTGAAAAAATCAAAACCTCTATACCAAAAATATTAAAGGATTTAAAATTATTCTGAAAATTAAAAGAATAAGAACAAAAATAAAAATAAAATATATAATCAATAACTATTAAAAAATAAAATTGAAACAAATCAAAACTTAAACATTTAAAGCATAGACCTGCACTTTGGTTGTCTTTGTACGGGCTAAAAGCCCATGATATCGAGCCTTGGACGATGCTATTGGCCTTATACCCATATATTTTTATTTTATTGAATAATTTCAATTATAAATTTATAAAATAAATAACTCAACTTAATTTTAATTTTTAAAAACTCATATAGCTTGAAATGTGAAAGGGAAATAAAAAGTTGACAGTTCTTGTTTTTTTTTTTGCTCAAAGGTTATGCGATGATGATGATAAACCTTTTGGCACTCTAAATGTGCAGATACTAGGTCTGGATAACGAGGGTGATTGGCGATCTGGGTCTTGATTGCATCATACATATCTGATCCTGTGACTTCTCTATGACCATGACCAGCTTGAAGAAAACTACTAGCTTGACTGTGAAATTCAGTGGGAGTACTAGTAGTAGCATCAGAAAAGTTTGCTGCAGGCAAGTTTTCAGGCCTGACAATATCATTTGGTGAACTAAAAAACGTAGGATTGAACCTATAAAATTCCTCCATGAAATTGTTTACTAGCACTAGAAAAGATTGTCAAGAAACTTATCAATTGTAAGAGCAAGAATATTAATTTCACTGATCTTCAAGTGACTAAAACCTTTTTATAGAGAAGATCTTTGAGAGATGCTAAGCACTTCAAGATAAGAAAGTCCAAGTTATTAAGAATCCCTATAAAGAGAGTCTTTGGGATTGAAAAATACTGTAGTAGGGATGAACTGTGATCTCTGTTTGTGTGTGTGTTTATATATGGTTTCTTCTGCACCAAGTAAGATGAGAAAACACGATGGAAAAGAAACAAAAACAGCTTAATTTGTTCCGCCTAAAGAAATTATGAAAGGACTAATCGAGAAAATCCAAAATCAAAGGAAGTAAGTCATCTGTTTCTTAAACATAAGAGACCAGAGTATAACTTAGTTTTGAAGAAATGATTGATGCAGGTGGTTGCACGTTGTTGACACAGTACGGGGAGTAACAGTAGAATGATAATGGTGAAGCAGCTCCCGTGTTTGTAGATGACAAACGTGTCTCTCTGCCATGCATCCCAGTAGCGGTGGTCAGGTCAAGCTGTGGCAGGCATATTCAAATTTGACAGAATTCGAATTCTCAATGGTTAACTGAGTTCTGTGGGTTTCAAAAGTAGGTGTGACTCAGTAAATTCGTACAGTTTGGGTACCGTGTTCTGCTGTTTCCACTCTCGTGTAAGAGAGCATGAGCTCCATTATTGGGTCATGCCAGAGCTAGTTTTTGCTTTTATCATTCTTAATTGTTATAGTTTTGTTGCTTTATTTTCCCTTTATTTTCCCTTTATTTTATTTTATTTTATTTTGTGCATGGGATTTTTTGAGATCTTCCGTGGGTGGCATTTACATGGTGTGTTATCCAAACAAGCACAGAAAAACCAAAATCATTTTCTGGATAAAATATTCAAAATGATTTATTCAGAAACAATTTAATTAGAACATTGGTTAAAATGATTTGCACCTTTATGTTGGTTATTCCCAAAGAGAAAAAAAAAAAGAGGTGAATATTCAACTAGGTAAACAAAAAATAAAAAATGATGCTGAAACTGGCTGTAAAGAGCTCAAAATTGGTCAAGTCAGGCAATTCAAATTTCTTATCATATTCTATCGTGAATTAGTTTGAAAATCCCTTTTTCAGCAACCAAGATCTTGTCACTTCCCCTGATGAAGAAAGATACCATTAAAACAACAAGATGTGGTGGATTCAAGCTATAAATTACTAAGCAGCAAGAACATGATTAGCGATATCTGGAAAGTGGGAAAGATAATTAAGGCAAATCTTTGACTTAAAAAAAAAGTAGATTTGTTTGTTTTAACAGGGTAATTTTGGCTCACAATTTGAACATGGCTATTCCGCAGATATTGATAATCTATCGCAACTTTTTTAGTAAATGTTATATTTGATAGTTGCTCTACTTTGAATTGAGTGAGAGAGTAGTGTAAAACAAATAATAATAGAATAAGATTAACCATAGAATATATAATTATTTGAATAATAATAAAGTTTAATGAGATACTCGAATTAACCATAGAATAAGATTAACCATAGAATATATAATTACCTCACAAACTTATAGTACATGATATTATTTATAAAAAAAAAATCAAGTTATACCAAGTTTTATCTTGTTAAATTATTTGAATTTAACCAATTCAATTTCAAGTTTATGTTAAGTCTCAAGTTATTAAAGAATCATCTTACCTAAGAGTTTAAGTTATTAGCTGAAGGTCTAATATATGATTTGTATTATTTTCCAATACTCCTCTCAAGTGAAAACTCTTTGATCTTGAAACTTGTATACAAGTGCACATTATCTTGTGTTTAATTTTTATCAAATAAAATGAGAGTGGTGAAATTCGAACTCATGATCGTTGAGTCAACAAAACTCTGATACCATATCAAAAAACTATTTTATCTAAAAATTTCAACTATTAGATGAAATTTCAATAATATGTATCAACCCGTTAAACCGGACTCAAAAAAATAGACAAACTCTAGCGGTTTATATGCCAATTAAGCACGTCCAAGTATTATTCCTGGACACTTTATTGGTTCTACGTGGTCGGTAGATTTACCCTGTATATATTAACAGTCGGTCTTTGTATATATATAGAATGTGCATTCCAAAATAATTTTGTAATGTCGATGTCAAAATTATTGGTGCGAATTTTCTTTTAACTCATTTTCATTTGTTTTCTTGTGTGTATGAGTGATAAGTTAAAAATATATTAAATATTGTAGTTTTGTTAGAATATTTTAGTCTCGTCGATCTGTCAATTATACTCATCGATCCCATAAATAATGTCTGGATGGTTCTTTGCATAAATTCTGAAAATAAAAATAAAATAAAACTAATACTTTCAAAAAACAATTCTTGTCTTTTTTCTCAACAATTACATTTTTTGAGTTCTCTGGCAGTCTAATTAGTATTTGGTGTGCTTATTGTGGTGTAAAAATATTTTTCAATTAATATAATATTTTTATTTTTTTATATTTTCACTTCAAAATAATAAAAACATAAAAAATACTAATTTAATATTGTTTAAATAAAAATTATAAAACACGTAAACTACACAATATGAAACCACACACTGATGAATCATATCTTATGAGAAAAATCATCCAAGAAAAAGAAAGAAAAAAAACCAATCATATACAAATCTCAAATACTGCCTTGACATTTGTCTCATGGGAACCCCGACACAATCACTAGCACTCATGCTCCATGCTGCTGGTTGCTTGCAATTATTGAAGCCAATTTATAGAAAAGGAAAGTTATCAGGAAGTATCAAAGTTATTCAATCTAATCTTTGATTTGATTAATACATGTTTATTAGAGTTAATTCAAAATAATAATATTATTTAATTTTTTTAAATTAAATTAGATCTCACTCGAGTTTTAAATGGATCAACATCTACTATATTTTAAAAAAACTTGATCCGAAGGACCCAAATTAACATGTATTAATTAAATTATTTAATATACATTAGTTTTCTATCTCATAAAAATACTATATTTAGTATCAGGATGCAAAAACACTTTTTAATTAAAAATATATTAAAATAATATATATATATATATATATATATATATATATATATATATATATATATATATATATATATATATATCAGAAACACCTGGAATATGAGTTGGGTGCTCAAAATTAGCCCCACCACACGTTCAAATTAATACGAGAGAGAGCTGTGGCCATGCAACAGTCCTTGAAAATACAAAAGACTAAAAAACCAGTAGAGACATGGAGAGAAGCTATGAGTCAACTCGTCCATAAGACCAAAATTTGACCGTCCTTCGTGGACAACATGCGTGGTTAGTACCTAGCCAATTTGTATTTTAATCTAGGTTGAGTGAAAAAAAAAAAAAACTTAAATTAACTTTGTTTAAATTATTTTTTATTTAGAATTGTATTAAAATAATATATTTTTATATTTTTTAATAAATTATTTTTGATATCTGTATATCAAAATAATTTTAAAAAATTTAAATAATTTTTTTTTATTTTTTTTAAAACACTTTTAAAATACAATCCAAGACTGTAGCATGATAAGTCAAACACATTTAAAACTCATAATGATTTTTCCAAATAACATCACTTGATAATTTTTATTAATCCCAATCTACAGATTAAAGGGCCCTATCGTGATTTGACTAAAAACTATTGTAGTAGTGGGATTTAGATTGCCTTTGCTTTTGCCATTTTTAAACAAAAAAGTCTTTCAAGGACAAACAATAGTTTTTGACATAATTTATGAGAAATAATCTCTTATTTTGATCATGATTTAAAGAGAAATGAATCGGTTAGAAGTCTTAATCCATCTCATTAATTAGCATCACATGCTTTTTTATTTTTATTTTTTATGTTCAATGGATTTGGGTCAAAAAAATCAGCCACAAGATGTGCAAGTATCTTTATTATTATCCCACTCATTTTCTTAGTTATACGTACAGTGCATGCATTAAATTTATGATGGAGTCATTGTATAAAAAACAAAAACATTTTCTTTAATATATTTTGACATTAAAATGAAAAAAAGAAAAAGAAAAAGACGAAGAAGAAGTCAGCTCTTTATGTACTTGTAAGAGAATGGTCAATATCAAGGAAAAACATCAATGGTAGAAGGGGCCAGGCATTCAAGACTGCCAAACCGGGTTCAGTCTCCTTCTCCCTATAGTTGTGAAACATGACCTAGATACCACACATGTCAGTGGATGAAAGACACATGATAAGCACGCCAAATCTTGGGACTTTGGTCAAGTTCTCTAGATATTTGACAGCCAAATCCATGTCATCGCTATCCGAGGAACAAACCAGAAGAGAGTTACAACTTAAATTAACCCAAACACAAAGCCAAACATGAACAGAGGAGCCCACTTACATGAAAAAGGAGGCCACACACTTGATGATGTCAATTAGAATAGGAACAGACAACGCATTTTTAAATACCTGAGGCAATGCACTTGGAGAAGTAACCTAATTCAAGGAAAGAAAACAATGAGTGGTCAAGCAAATGGATCATCTTGGATGGGGAACATTAGCATAAATGTGAGGAGGCAGAAGCCTAGATCTGCTGTTATATGCCAGAGAGAGGAAGTTCAAATAAGTCATGAGAAACACAAACTTTTCATGGTGAAGTTTCTTAATCTGAGCAGATTAGGCACAAAACTGCAAGGAACAACTCATGCCAGACAGTGAAGGAAGTCCCACTTAACACAACACAAAAAACAAGTCGCAGCCCAATTCCACATCGATACAATAACCACAGAACATATTCTCTTTTACTTGGGATTTCACTGAGCTTACCCCCAAAATAACCAGACTCCAGCCCCAATCCTTCACAAATTAACTCCAAGATTGTTGCGGCCAGTTTTTTTTACTTCAGTAGCATAAGCCCCACCAACATGTCTATAAAAACAATGGAAAAATATTATTTTTAGAGAAATTATCTTGCTGGCCGAAAAGAAATGTCTCTTAGCCAACAAATTTGATTGTCAGTCCATGCAAACAAATTTGCAAGCTCAATTTACATGTATCTCGCTGGCTTTTCAGGCCAGTGCTGAATGCATTCCTCTAGAGGGTGACAAGAGTTCCTTAAATTATCTCGCCATAAGTGAACATCTTCAGTAGCATAAAGTAAACTACTAATTTGTGAATTATATAATTCTCTACCTTGATTAACTATCAGGCATATGATGACCATTTATTTTAATTAAATCAAAGAGTAAGTGACTGCACATGCTAAATCTAAATCATATTCCAGCATGTTACTGTTAAAGAGGATTAATATAAAACAATATCATGCGATTTTAGCAAACAGTTCTAGCTCATTTAGTCTGGACCGTGTAAATAACAATGCTCATAATATTTGAAGTTGTAAACCTGAAAAAATCCATAATCTTGGCCAACTTTCATATTTTTTTGTTTAGTAGAATCTTTGTCTTGACTAATGGCTATTCCTTCAAGATCTATAACTGGTATTGTTAAGGAACCATCTCACCTAAAAGTTTAAGCTTTTAAGTGAGGCCCCATAATATAATTTACATTATTCTCTAACACCCCCCCCTCAAGTGAAAGCCCTTTGGGCTTGAAACTTGCACAGGCCCACATCACCTTGTGCTTGGTTTTTTATCAAATAGAATGGGGGTGGTGAGATTCGAACTCGTGACCGCTAGGTCAACAAGGCTCTGATACCATGTTAAGGAACCATCTCAGCTAAAAGTTTAAGCTTTTAAGTGAGGCCCCATAATATGATTTATATTATTCTCTAACAGGTATGGATTTGCTTGCATTGAAAGTGAGAATCTAAGTGGTTAGATTGTAGGTTCTATTTCAAATGCAAGACTCTATTTGTCACGACGATGATTTTTGTGCGCGCTTCGCGCCCCGCCATCACCCCTTGATTCGGGGAAGACAACGGCGCGCGGTGAAAATGGGGTTGTTTATAGCCGTAAAATTTATGATTATAATTATTACGAGTCACCACCTAGTATTACGGTCACTAGGAAACCTAGTGGTCTGCGAGAGACTTGGGTAAGGGGACTTGTTGTGCAAGGGGAAGACGCATCACCCCCAGTGCACCCTAACTAAGGTAAGCTGCATTATTGTTTGATTGTTTTTCTATGTTAAAATTCTTACACTGCATTAAAAAAAAACATTTTTTTTTGTCTGCAGGTGTACTTTACAATGTAATTTTACACCGCAGTTACAAGTCTCTTTTTTATCTACAGATGTACTTTACAATGTAATTTTACACCGTAGTAAAAATCTTTTTTATCTACGGACGTAGTATACAATGTAATTTTACACCGTAGTAAAATCTTTTTTTATCCTCGGGTGTACTTTACCATGTAAATTTATACCCTGATAGATGAAACAAAAATATTTATAATTATTTTTGATATTTTGGCCAAATTCCAACGGATAATCATAAACCGGTTATGATATCCAATTTTCGTTTCAAAATATGAGAAAGATGCAACATAATTTTTACGAAAAATATGTATGGAAAAATCATGGAATTTGGCCGTATGCACAAAAACAAATACATTTTTTTTTGTATTTTTGAATTTTTTTGTAATAATAATAGTAGTAAAAAAAAATATAAAAATATTTTTTTGTCAATTTGTAATTTTTAATTTTTTTATTTTTTTCTGGGCTGGGCTGTCAGCCACAGTGGGCTGACAGCTTAGCCTTAGTGGGCTAGGCTTCCAGCCCTCACGGGCTGGAAGCCCAGAAGGGTCTGAGCTGGGCTTCCAGCCATCGTGGGCTGGAAGCCCAAAGGGTCTGGACTGGGCTTCCAGCCATCATGGGTTGGAAGCCCACCTTATTCGGGTCTGGGCCGACTTGTCAGCCCTGATGGGCCGAAATGACGGCCCATCTTCTTGCACGTTCGGGCCTAGCACAAAAGCCCGGCCCAATCCACTTACATCCGGCCCTGCATGAACAGTGGGACGATTACGTCCCACTGCATGTAGGGACGGGAGGTTGAAGGTGATGAATAGTAAGAATTTCAAATGTGGTGAAAGGCGCACCTGTTGGTATGTTCGGGTAGATGAGGTCGAGGTGGTTGTCCTGGTGGTTTTGGCGTCGTCAACGGTGGCCTGTGGTGGCCGGAGGAGGCGTTGGAAGTCGTTGGTCTGCTACTAGTTTGAGCTCGTTGTTGCTGCTGGTGCACTCGTCGGAGCTGGAGAAGAAGCTGGACCTAATGGTGGTCACGGTGAGCTACAAGTGGTGGCTTTCAGGCTGCTGATGGGGGACAGAGACGGTGGCTGCTGATGGGGGACAGATTTTAGAGAGAGAGAGAAGCGATCGGGGAGAGAGAAGAGCTGCAACGGGGAGCTGTTACGTAAAATTTTTCACTCGTTTCTTCTCCTTCTTTCTTTCACGTCACTCTTTGTTCTGTTTTCTTCCCTCTTTTTCTCTTCCACTCTCAGTGTTCTCCTAGTTTTTCTTCTTCCTTTCACGTTACTCTCCGTTTTTCACTTCAGTCTTTTTTTTCTCCTTTTCTCTGCGTAAAACTCCCCTTCTATTTATAGGGCAGCCTCCTCTGCAAATTCTGCAGAGGGTGCCTCTGCAAATTCGTTGCAGAGAGGCCGTGGGTGGCCATGGCTGTATTGATTTTACAATTTGGTCCTTCAATGTTTGATTGGTTCAATTACACCCCCAATTAGTTTTAAACTTTTAATTTTATGCAATTGTATCCTCGTCAAAATTCCAACAGCAACCTTAAATCTGCCCGCCTTTTTATTTTGGTCTCTGGTTTCCGATTTGCGCGATTTAACCCTTAATTGACCATTGGATTCTCAATTTGTTCAATTTGGCCCCTGATTTCACATTATTGACTTAAAAATTCAAATCGGTCTTTGAAAACTCCATTCTCATCAATTGAGCCCGAATTAAATTCAAGAAATTGATTTCTCATTGACTAAGCCCTAAATAAAATTAATTTGACCAATTTAAAGTATAATTAAGTCCTTGCACTTAATTAAATCCTTCAATTGGACCTTAAATTAATCCCGATCATAATTAAACTTTAAATTTATCGATGATTAACTCGAATCAACCCATAAATAATATAATTATGTCGTTTAACTTATTGTTTACACAGATTCATCCAACGATAAATTATTTTTGCCTTAAATCTGTATTTTCTCTATTTTTGGAACCAAAGAGATACGATTGGACTCGCGAAAACAACCAAAATTGCCAGATTGATTTTTCTACCCATGCCGACTCCTTTTATTTTATTTTTTGTCATTTTATTTTATTTTGGGGAGTAACCCAAAAATTGGGTTACGACAGTTGCCCCCCTCTTTACAATGCTTACGATTAAAGTTTTGTAAAAGACTTTAGATAGTAAGCGTTGTAAAGAAAAAGAAAAGTGGATTTATCAGACCAAGAGATGGTTGATCCATCCAGAAATGAGAATGAGGACTATAAAGCTTACTCAGAAAGGGATGATAAGATAGGGCTAGAAAGTGCACTACCTAGGAATTGGGGTCGAAGGAGGACACCCAAAAAGGATGGAAGATGGTGATGTTTGTGAATGACACAGGAAAATGGTCTCATTGTAATGGGTGACCTACCCAAGCGAAAAATGGTGAAGATGGTCTCATTGTAATGGGTGACCTACCCGGGTGAAAAATGGTGAAGACGGTCTCATTGTAATGGGTGACCTACCCAAGTGAAAAATGGTAGAGATGGTCTCATTGTAATGGGTGACCTACCCGGGAAAATGGTAGAGATTTCATGGGATGGAAGATAGGGCTAGAAAGCGCACTATCTTAATTCGTGATCGAGGGTTGGAAAACGCACTCGAAGATGAAGAGAAAATAGGGCTAGAAAGCACACTATTTTAATTGACGGTCGAGGGTTAGAAAACGCACTCGAAGATGAGGGGAAAATAGGGCTAGAAAGCGCACTATTATCAACATGCCCCCCGAGTTTTATCCAGATTCTTTTGAAAAGGAATTATGGAGTCAGCTTCATGATTTTGACCACTGGAGATGATAAATTTTCATATCAACATGCCCCCTCCTGAGTTTGATCCAGATTCTTTGAAAAGAAAGGATGGAGCCAACTTCAATTGCATTTGTAAATTGCCCTCAGTCAGATTATGTCCCAAAAGTGTTTTAGAGTTCAAGTGTTTGCAGGAAAGGGTTGGTTATTTGCAAAGATGGTGTTTTCATGTGGGATATTTGGAATTTCAAAGTCATTCCAAGCACAAAAATCATTTTGATTGCCCAGTTGGGTCATGTCACACCAGTGTTTTAGGCTTTGAGTATTTGCAAGAAAGGGATGGTTATTTGCAAAAAATATTTTCATGTAAAACTTTTGGAATTTCAAAGTCATTCCAAGCACAAAAACCATTTTGATCTTTGTTTAACAAGCTTGTTCTCGAAAGAATTCAAGTGATCTCATTGTCAGGTTTTATGTTGACTTTGACAAGAATGTGAAATGATATTGCAAGTCTCGTACGTCAGGAAGGTTTTGATCAGGTCGTGTGAAATATTTGTAAGGATTGTTTCAAATGGAAAAGCATTGCTTATCAATCCAGATAACTCGTATTTAATCAGAAAGGGCTTTATTAGGCTTGTAACGTAGGCTTAGGTTAATGGCTATGAAAAAAATATATTTGTAGGCTCAAAAAGTGTTTAAGGGTTTTCTAGACTAAGGATCACTTAGTGCTTACTCTTAGAACTCCATTTAGCCCTCATGATTGATTTTCATAGTGACCTAGCATGCCCCCCAGTATTTGTTTGGGCTTTCATCTTGAGTTTTTTTTTTTAAACAGTGCCGTCATGTTGACTTGACATGCCCTTAGTATTTTGTTTGGGCTTTTTGTCATGGGTTTTTGGCACTAACATTGTTGATTTGACATGCCTCCCAAGTATTTTGTTTGGGCTTTTTATGTTGGATTTTTAGTACTACCAAAATGTTGAATTGATTTGATATAGTGTACTAAAAACCCTTTTTATGTTATGCCCCCCAACTTTTGTTCGGATGTCACTTGTCATTGAGGACTATTTTGTAGATTGAAAAAGTCTTAATTTTTTTTTGCACTTGCCCCCTAGTGTAGGGTGTGATCCTAGTCAGGGTTAATTATCAAGAAATAATTATTAGGCTCAAATAAGGACTACAATGGGCATTTGAGACTTTGTGAAGGCAGATCAAAGATGGCCTTTCCTCTTTTCAAAAACATGCAATCTGAATCAATAAGCTTTGCTTTTCCATGCGAAACAAGTTTTTGATTTTTTGGATTATTTGTTTGGCTAAGAGATTAGCTTTATTATGTGGCTTTTGGTGGTATGAGATCACTTTTCAATAAAATCCTTTGAATTCCCAGAACACATTTGTTAAACAAAAATTAAACTGACATTTCTTTTCGTACTAGACTTTGATTTGCCAAAAATCTTAATGAAAATGTAAGATCACGCAGAAGAATAGAGAAGAATATACCAAGAATTCATGGCCAAGCTTCAATTTCATTACATGTCATGAGTGATACATTAAGCATAATATTTCTTTACAGCATCAGAGTTTACGGGTCTAGGCAGATTTTCTCCATCCATATTAGTTAGAATTAAGGCCCCTCATGAAAAAGCCTTCTTCACTACATATGGTCCCTCATAGTTTGGCGCCCATTTACTCTGGTCTTCTGCTATTGATATCTTTTTCAACACCAAATCTCCCTCTTTGAACACCCTTGGCTTGACCCCCTTGTTGTAAGCTTTTGCTATCCTGCTCTGGTATAACTGGTGATGGCAAACAACTGCTAGTCTTTTTTCATCGACTAAGTTTAACTGTTCAACCTCCCCCTTGCCCATTCTGATTCATCTAACTCTGCCTCTTTCAAGATCCTTAGTGATGGAATCTCCATTTCTAAAGGTGTGACTGCCTCCATTCCGTATACTAAAGCATATGGGGTTGCCCCTATGAAAGTTCGAATAGTAGTGCGATATGCGTGCAAAGCGCATGGGAGCATTTCATGGCAATCTTTGTAAGTAACGACCATCTTTTGGATGATTTTCTTAAGATTCTTATTAGCTGCTTCAACGGCTCCATTCATCTTTGGTCTATAAGGAGAGGAGTTGAGATGCTTAATCTTCCATTTGGTGCAAAGTTCAACAATCAATTTTCCATTAAAGTTCTGAGCATTATCAGTTACTATCCTTGCAGGTAAACCATAGCGATAGATCAAGTCCCTTTCAATGAACTTTTTGACAACCTTTTGCGTTACATGGGCGTAGGAATTAGCTTCCACCCATTTGGTAAAGTAATCAATTGCCACCAGAATGAATCTATGTCCATTACTTGCCTTCGGGTTAATTGGTCCTATGACATCCAATCCCCACATGTCAAATGGCCACGGTGAGGTCATGTTAAATAGAGGTTTTGGAGGTGCATTTATTTTATCACCATAAACCTGATACTTATGACATTTTCTAACATATATCACGCAGTCTCTTTCCATGGTCAGCCAAAAATACCCAGATCTTTGCATTTGTCTTGCTATTGTATGACCATTGGCATGGGTGGGACAAATTCCTTCGTGAACTTCTTTCAAAGCCTGCCCAATTTCATTCTCATTTACACATCTGAGTAAGGTCCTGTCGAACGACCTCTTGTATAGGATTTCGCCATCCAAGTAGAAATTTACGGCCATCCTCCTTAAGGTATCTTTATCTGTCTTGGAAGCTTCTTGGGGGTATTCTTGGTGTTGGATGAATCTTTTGATATCACTATACCAGGGTTCTTCATCTGGTGACTCTTCGAGCGCGCAACTGTGGGCCTGATGATTTCGAATCTTGATGTCAATTGGATGGATCTTTTCTCTTGCAACAATTTGTACCATTGAAGCCAACGTTGCCAAAGCATCAACGAACTAATTTTTATCCCTACTCATATGAGTGAATTTGACCTCTTCGAACTCATTGGCTAACTTTACAGGGTAGTTTTGGTAAAGTTTCAACTTTTCATCTTTAGTTTGCCATTCACCTTTTACTTGGCAAATGATCAACATGGAATCCCCAAAGACTTCAAGCTTTTTAACTCTGAGTTCTAAAGCAGCCTCCAAACCAATGATACATGCTTCATATTCGGCCGTGTTATTAGTGCACTCAAACTGTAATCTTACTGAAAAAGGATATTGCTTCCCATCAGGGGAAATTATTACTGCTCTAATTCCATTTCCCAATACATTTACTGCCCCATCGAAATAAAGTGTCAACCACTCACTTGCCCCACTATCATCCTTGATTGCCAACACGTCTTCATCAGGGAGATCAAAATTTAGAGGCTCATAATCTTCCATGGCATGATCTGCAAGATGGTCGGCAATTATACTGCCTTTTACATCTTTCCTTGTCATAAAAACAATGTCGTATTTTGCTAACAACACTTGCCACCTTGTTATCCTGCTCGATAGATAGGGCTTCTCACAGATGTATTTAAGTGGATCTAGCTTAGAAATTAGCCACATGGTGTAGTATAACATATACTGCCTGAGTCTTCTCGTACTCCAAACCAAAGCACAACATAACTTCTCAATCATGGTGTACCTAGACTCACAATCATTAAACTTCTTACTGAAGTAGTATATAGCTTGCTCCTTTCTTCCAGATTCATCATGCTGTCCCAACACACAACCCATGGTCGTGTCTGTGACCGTTAAGTTCAGGATCAATGGTTTTCCTGGTACTGGAGGTACTAATAATGGAGGGTTTTGTAAATACCTCTTTATCTTGTTGAATGCCTCCTGACAATTATCATCCCATACTCCAGGTTTTGTCGACGGTGATTTTTATGCGCTTCGCGCCCCGCCATCCCCGCGTATTAGGGGAGACAACGGCGCGCGGTGAAAATGCGGTTGTTTATAGTCGTAAAATTTACGACTATAATTATTAGGAGTCGCCACCTAGTATTAAGGTTACTAGGAACCTATTGGTCTGCGAGAGTCTAGGTAAGGGGACTTATTGCGTAAAGGGAAGGTATTAGCACCCCTAGTACGCCTTACCTGAGGTAAGCTGCATTGTTGTTTGATTGTTTTTCTAAGTTAAAAATTTTGCACTGCATTTTCAAAAACAATATTTTTTATTATGTACCGATGTACTTTACAATGTAAATTTACATCGTGATAAAAAATCTTTTTTTATTATCTACGAGTGTACTTTACAATGTAAACTTACACCGTAGTTAAAAACCTTTTTATTATCTACGGGTGTACTTTACAATGTAAATTTACACCGTAGTTAAAACTCTTTTTTTTATATCTACGGGTGTACTTTACAATGTAAATTTACACCGTAGTTAAAAACCTTTTTATTATCTACGGGTGTACTTTACAATGTAAATTTACACCGTAGTTAAAACTCTTCTTTTTTTTTATCTACGGGTGTACTTTACAATGTAAATTTACACTGTAGTAGATAAAACAAAAATATTTAAAATTATTTTTTATATTTTGGCCAAATCCCAATGGATAATCATAAACCGGTTACGATATCCAATTTTTGCTTTTAAAAATATGGAAAAAGATGCAACATATTTTTTACGAAAAATACAATGAGAAAAGCTTTGGAATCCGGCCGTATGCACGAAAAACAAATACTTTTTTTATATTTTTTTTGTAATGATAACAGTAAAAAAATGAAAATACTTTTTTTTCAATTTGTATTTTTGAATTTTTTTTTTTTGGGCTGAGCTGTCAGCCACAATGGACTGACAGCTAGCCTTAGTGGGCTGGAAGCCCAGAAGGTTGTGGCTGGGCTTCCAGCCATCGTGGGGTGGGAGCCCAGACAGGTGTGGGCTGGGCTTCCAGCCATCATGGGTGGGAGCCCAGACAGGTGTGGGCTGGGCTTCCAGCCATCATGGGTGGGAGCCCAGACAGGTGTGGGCTGGGCTTCCAGCCATCGTGGGTCGGAAGCCCAAAGGATATGGGCTGCGATTCCAGCCATCGTGGGCCCGAGGCCCACCTTATTCAGGTCTGGGCTGAAATGACGACCCAGCTTCCTACACGTTCGGGCCGGGCATAAAAGCCCGGCCCAAACTCCTTATGCCCGGCCCTGTATGAACAGTGGGACGATTTCGTCCCACTGCATGCAGGGACGAGAGGTTGAAGGCGATGGACAGTAAAAAACCAAATGTGGCGAAAGGCGAACCTGTTGGTATGGTCGGGTAGCTGAGGTCGAGGTGGTTGTCCTGGTGGTTGTGGCGTCGTCAACGGTGGCCTGTATTGGCCGGAGGGAGCTCCCAAAGTCGCCGGTCTGTTGCTGCTGCGCCGAGTGTTGCTGCTGCTGCATTCACCGGAGACCACGGCTGAGCGTCTGGCGTGGAGGGGAGAGTTTCAGGTGATGAAGGGGTGATGCGCGGTGGTCAGAGATGGTGGCTGGAGTTGCTGTTTTTAGAGAGAGAGAGAAGCGATCGGGGAGAGAGAGAAGAGCTACAACGGGGAACTGTCTTTTCTCTTCTTTCTTTCCTACTATTCTCAGTTTTTCACTTCACTCTTTTCTGCTTCAAAACTCCATTTTTTCTTCCTCTCTCATGCTCGTCCCTGCCTGCGTATTTATAGCAGGAGAAGCAGCCCTTTCGGCTACCCATGGCGTGTAGCCGAGAGGGCACCGCCTGCCTTGCCTAGTAACGGGGCTCTGCTCAGGCGACGAATGCAGTAACGGTGGCGTGCTCAGGTGGCGTGTCTGCACTGTTCAGGTGACTGAACAGTGCAATCACGCGTAATGATTTGGGAGGAGATGGAAAAAATCAATTTGGTCCCTCAACTTTTAATTGGTTCAATCGCACCCTCGATTGGTTTTAAACTTTTAATTTTGTGCGATTGTGTCCCCGTGAAAAATTCAATGTTAGCCTTAAATTTGCGCGCCTTTTTTATTTTGGTCCCTGACTTCCAATTTATGCTATTTGACCCTCAATTGACCATTAAACTCTCAATTGTTTCCAATTGGACCCCTGATTTTGCATAATTGGCTTGGAAAAATTCAATTTAGTCTCCGAAAATTCCCAACTTCTCAATTGAACCCAAATTAAGCTCCAGACCTTGATTTTTCATCGATTAAGCCCTTAATAAAATTAATTTGACCAACTTAAAGTATAATTAAGTCCTTGCACTTAATTAAATCCTTCAATTGAACCCTAAATTAATTCTTAAACATAATTATACTTTTAAATTGGCCGACGATTAAATCAAATTGGCCTATAAAAATATAATTATATTTCTCGACTTAATTTTTACACAGATTTATCCGATGATATATTATTTTTCCTTAAATCTGTATTTTCCTCTATTTTTTGGGGACAAAAGAGATACAATTAGACTCTCGAACACAACCAAAATTTGCACATTGATTTTTCTACCAACGCCGACCTCTTTTATTTTATTTTTGTTATTTTTGGATTGATTTCGGGGAGTCACCCAAAAATTAGGTGATGACAGTTGCCCCCCTCTTTACAATGCTTACGACTAAAGTGTTGGAAAAGACTTTAGATAGTAAGCATTGTAAAGAAAAAGAAAGGTGGATGTACTAGACCAAGAAATAGTTGATCCATCCGAAAATGAGAACGAGGGCTAAAAAGCGCACTCAGAAGGAAATGGTAAGATAGGACTAGAAAGTACACTACCTAAGGATTGAGGCCTAAGAAGGACACCTAAAGGATGGAAGATGATGATATTTGTGAATGTCGGTATAAATTGGTTGATTAGTCATCCTGGCTTGAAAGCGGGTCAATGTCGGTATAAATTATCTTTCCCTCGTGTTCGGCTATAGCAGGAACCCTCGAATCAAGAGCAACTTGGCGTTCCAATCCAGTTCCAACAATGCACTTCTCCATTTTATAGGTAAGTGTTAAGTCTTGTCGCAATAGCATGTTGGTCCCTTTTGTTAATGGGGTAGCTCCTCCCCCCTTTGAATAACTTTGTTTATCTATGCTTTTTCGTTAACAAAATCTTTCATAATTTGATTTCAAGTTAGTAACTTGTATTTTTTCCTTCTTTTCTTCTTCGTTTCGGATAGGAAAATAGAAGAGTTGAGTGAATAAAAAGGGAAAATGGTCTCATTATAATGGGTGACCTATCAAGGTGAAAAATGGTGAAGACGGTCTCATTGAAATGCGTGACCTACCCGGGTGAAAAATGGTGAAGATGGTCTCGTTATAATGGGTGACCTACCCGGGTGATAATAGTGAAGATGGTCTCATTGTAATGGGTGACCTACCCGGTGAAAAATTATAGAGATGGTCTCATTGGATGGAAGACAGGGCTAGAAAGCTCGCTATCTAGAATCTATGGTTGAGGGTTAGAAAACTCACTCAAAAGAGGAAGAAAAATAGTGTTGGAAAAAACCATAATTTTGTTCATGGTTAAAGGTTGGAAAACTCACTTAAACAAGAAGGATAGGGATGGAAAATGCAATATCCTAATTGATGGTCGAGGGTTGGAAACACACTCAAAGAGAAGGGAACATAGGGCTGGAAAGCGCACTATTTTAAATTGATGGTCGAGGGTTGGAAACGCACTCGAAGATGAGGGGAAATAGGGCTGGAAAGCGCACTATTTTAAATTGATGGTCGAGTGTTGGAAAACGCACTCGAAGATGAGGGAAAATAGGGATGGAAAGCGCACTATCTTAATTGATGGTCGAAGGTTGGAAAACACACTCGACAAGGAGGATAGGGATGGAAAATGCACTATCTTGATTGGTGGTTGGAAAACGCACACGAAAAGGAAGAAAAATAGGGTTGGAAAACACACTATTTTAGCTCATGGTTAAGGGTTGGAAAACGCACTTAAACAAGGAGGATAAGGATGGAAAACACAATATCCTAATTGATGGTCGAGGGTTGGAAACACACTCGAAGATGAGGGAAAATAGGGCTGGAAAGCGCACTATTTTAAATTGATGGTCGAGGGTTGGAAAACACACTCGAAGATGAGGGAAAATAGGGCTAGAAAGTGCACTATCTTAATTGATGGTCGAAGGTTGGATAACGCACTCGAAGATGAGGGAAAATAGGGCTGGAAAGCGCACTATTTTAAATTGATGGTCAAGGGTTGGAAAACGCACTCGTAGATGAGGGAAAATAGGGCTGGAAAGCGCACTATTTTAAATTGATGGTCGAGGGTTGGAAAACGCACTCGATGATGAAGAGGAAAATAGGGATGGAAAGCGCACTATTCACATTGATGGTCGAGGGTTGGAAAACGCACTCGAAGATGAAGAGGAAAATAGGGCTGGAAAGCGCACTATTTTAATTGATGGTGACTAGAAAGCTCACCAAGTTCTGGAAATAGATAGGACTTAAAAGACACTCTATCTGTTCTGATGAAAGGCTCGCAAGCGTTCTTAGGGAAATGAAAGTGGTGAGGGCTCGAAGGCGCACACAAAAATGATGAGTAGAGGCTTGTGAATTACAATTCCTCCAAAACATTTCTTGGATCCCTAGGGAGATGCAATGCAGAATGACACCTAAAATAAAGCTGAAAAGCATTCTCAAATAGGTAAGAGCTTGAAAGCGTGCACACAAAATGAATGAAGGTTCGTAAATTACGATCCCTCCAGAATATTTTTTAGATTTTCAATGGGGATGCAATGCATGATGATGCATGTATACTTACCTGATATAGGTCCCCTTTCTTCCTCCAGGCCTTCTTTTCCGGGATTTGGACCTCTGGATTTGATGGCTTCTAGCTTCTGCTTACTCAAGCCACAACTTGTGATTTTAACCACTGGAGATGATAGATTTTCCATATCAACATGCCCCCCGAGTTTGACCCAGATTCTTTGAAAAGGAACTGTGGAGTCAACTTCATGATTTGACGGCTTCTCGCTTCTGCATACTCAAGCCACAAGTTGTTGATTTTGACCACGGCAGATGATAGATTTTCCATATCAACATGCTCCCCGAGTTTGATCCAGATTCTTTGAAAAGGAATTATGGAGTCAACTTCGTGATTTGACGGCTTCTCGCTTCTGCATACTCAGGTCGCAACTTGTTGATTTTGACCACTGCAGATGATAGATTTTCCATATCAACATGCCCCCCGAGTTTGATCAAGATTCTTTGAAAAGGAATTATGGAGTCAACTTCGTGATTTGACGGCTTCTCGCTTCTACATACTCAGGCTGCAACTTGTTGATTTTGACCACTGGAGATGATATGCCCCCCTGAGTTTGATCCAAATTCTTTGAAAATAAACGATGGAGCCAGCTTCAATTGCATTTTAGATTGCCCCGTTGTTTGGTCATGCCCCAAAAGTGTTTTGGGCTTCAGGTGTTTGAAGGAAATGGATGGCTATTTGCAAAAATTGTTTCCATGTAAAACTTTTGGAATTTCAAAGTCACTCCAAGCACAAAAACCATTTTGATGTTTGTTTAACAAACTTGTTCTCGAAAGAATTCAAGTGATCTCATTGTCAGGTTTTATGTTGACTTTGACAAGAATGCGAAATGATTTTTGCAAGTCTCGTATGTCAGGAAGGCTTCGATCAGGTCATGTGAAGCATTTATAAGGATTGTTTCAAATGGAAAAGCATTGTTTATCGATCCAGATAAGTCGTATTTGATCAGAAAGGGCATTATTAGGCTTGTAACGTAGGCTTAGGTTACTGGCTACGAAAAAAACATATTTGTAGGCTCAAAAAGTGTTTAAGGGTTTTTTAGACTAAGGATCACTTAGTGCTTACTCTTAGAACTTCATTTAGCCCTCATGATTGATTTTCATAGTGACCTAGCATGCCCCCCAGTGTTTGTTTGGGCTTTGACCTTGACATGCCCCCCGGTATTTGTTTGGGCTTTTTCATTGGTATTTGGCACTAACGTTGTGCTGACTTGACATGCCCCCCAAGTATTTTGTTTGGGCTTTTTCATTGGTTTTTTGGCAATAACATCATGCCGACTTGACATGCCCCCAAGTATTTTGTTTGGGCTTTCTATGTTGACATGCCCCCCAGTATTTGCTTGGGTTTTTTCATTGGTATTTGACACTAACGTTTTGCTGACTTGACATGCCCCCAAAGTATTTTGTTTGGGCTTTCTATGTTGGGTTTTTAGTACTACCAAAATGTTGAATTAATTTGCTATAGTGTACTAAAACCCTTTTTATGTTTATACCCCCCAGCTTTGTTCGGGCGTCACTTGTCATTGAGGATTGTTTTGTAGATTTTTTTTTGCACTTGCCCCCCAGAGTAGGGTGTGATCCTAGTCAGGGTTAATTATCAAGAAATAATTGTTAGGCTCAAATAAGGACTGTAAGGGATATTTGAGACTTTGTGATGGCATATCAAAGATGGCATTTCCTCATTTCAAAAACATGCAATCTGAATCAATAAGCTTTGCTTTTCCATGCGAAACAAGTTTTTTGATTTTTTTGGATTATTTGTTTGGCTAAGAGATTAGCTTTATTATGTGGGTTTTGGTGGTATGAGATCACCTTTCAAAGAAATCCTTTGAATTCCCAGAACACATTTGTTAAACAAACATCAAATTGACATTTCTTTTCGTACTAGACTTTGATTTGCCAAAAATCTTTATGAAATCATGGGATCATGTATACTTTGGATGAAAAGGTATATGGAGTGCTTGTGTTATTTAGACAAAAAAAGCAATGACAAATCATAAACACAAGAAAGTACATAATCATTGAAAATGAATGTTTGCTTAACAACAAAATTGTCAACAAGTCAAAACAGGTTGAAACCGAGACATGACATGTGGACATGACCAAACAAAGAGCAATTATGGAAGCAGGCTAAATTTTCCAACTCTGGTGCATTTCTCAAAGACTCTTGCAGAGATCATCTTAGTGCTTGCTCGAGTACGCCGTCAAGATGAGTCATCCTAGCTTTCAGACAAACTAGTTTTCTCGGATGTGGAAATGGCGGTGAGCACATTCTTCTTTGTCCTTAATTCTTTGACAGAGTTGAGTGTTAACGGACAGAAGCTCTTCGAGGACCTATGTTTCTGTTTGTCGATGATATGTTATGCAATGATAAATGCATGTGAATGCAAATGTATGTACATACATAATGAGTGAATTATCAGGAATGGTGTACCCAAAAGCAAATTCTAAGCCATTACATGAGGGGTAAGTTTTGTATCTGGTCTCAGAAGGTCTATGAACTGCCCAGTGACCACCTCACGTGAAGGTAGTATAGGGGTTTACAAGAAATGGTTGGGGCACAGTATGACCGCCATTATCAAGTAAACACTCAGTTCATAGCTGGATGTTTCACGAATCTGAACCCCGACTGAAAGTCATGGGGCAGACCGCTAATCCCCACCTAACTTAAAATTGGGTTTACTCTGAAAATTAAAATGCATGCTAAAGCAGAAAAAATGAGTGCAAAAAACAAATAGAAAAATAAACAATCAAACAAGCAAAGCGCAGTCCAGCAATGTCCCCAGCGAAGTCGCCATCTGTCGCGGCGGCGATTTGTACGCGCTTCGCGCCCCGCCATCCCCGTGCATTAGGGGAGACAACGGCGCGCGGTGAAAATGCGGTTGTTTATAGTCGTAAAATTTACGACTATAATTATTAGGAGTCGACACCTAATATTAAGGTTACTAGGAACCTATTGGTCTGCGAGAGTCTAGGTAAGGGGACTTGTTCCGTAAAGGGAAGGTATTAGCACCCCTAGTATGCTTTACCTGAGGTAAGCTGCATTGTTGTTTGATTGTTTTTGTAAGTTAAAAATTTTGCACTGCATTTTCAAAAAGAATATTTTTTATTATGTACCGATGTTCTTTACAATGTAAATTTACATCGTGATAAAAAATCTTTTTTATTATCTACGAGTGTACTTTACAATGTAAATTTACACCATAGTTAAAAACCTTTTTATTATCTACGGGTGTACTTTACAATGTAAATTTACACCGTAGTTAAAAACCTTTTTATTATCTACGGGTGTACTTTACAATGTAAATTTACACCGTAGTTAAAACTCTCCTTTTTTTTATCTACGGGTGTACTTTAAAATGTAAATTTACACCGTAGTAGATAAAACAAAAATATTTAAAATTATTTTTGATATTTTGGCAAAATCCCAACGGATAATCATAAACCGGTTACGATATCCAATTTTCACTTTTAAAAATATAGAAAAAGATGCAACATATTTTTTATGAAAAAGACAATGAGAAAAACTTTGGAATCCGGCCATATGCACGAAAAAAATACATTTTTTATATTTTTTTTGTAATAATAATAGTAAAAAAATGAAAAGACTTTTTTTTCAATTTGTATTTTTTAATTTTTTTTTGGGCTGGGCTTCTACCCCTCATGGGCTAGAAGCCCAGAAGGCTGTGGCTGGGCTTCCAGCCATCGTGGGCTGGGAGCCTAGACAGGTGTGGGCTGGGCTTCCAGTCATCGTGGGTTGGGAGCCCAGAAAGGTGTGGGCTGGGCTTCCAGCCATCATGGGCTGGGAGCCCAGAAAGGTGTGGGCTGGGCTTCCAGCCATCATGGGCTGGGAGCCCAAAATGGTGTGGGCTGGGGAGCCCAAAAAGGTGTAGGCTGGGCTTCCAGATATCGTGGGCGGGGAGGCCAGACAGGTGTGGGTTGGGCTTCCAGCTATCGTGGGCCTGGAGCCCAGACAGGTGTGGGCTGGGCTTCCAGCCATCGTGGGCCGGAAGCCCAAAGGATATGGGCTGGGCTTCCAGCCATCGTGGGCCGGAAGCCCACCTTATTCAGGTCTGGGCTGAAATGACGACCCAGCTTCCTACACGTTCGGGCCGGGCACAAATGCCCGGCCCAAACTCCTTATGCCCGGCCCTGCATGAACAGTGGGACGATTACGTCCCACTACATGCAGGGACGAGAGGTTGAAGGCGATGAACAGTAAAAAACCAAATGTGGCGAAAGGCGAACCTGTTGGTATGGTCGGGTAGCTGAGGTCGAGGTGGTTGTCCTGGTGGTTGTGGCGTCGTCAACGGTGGCCTGTGGTGGCTGGAGGGAGCTCCCAAAGTCGCCGGTCTGTTGCTGCTGCACCGAGTGCTGCTGCTGCTGCCTTCACCGGAGACCACGGCTGAGCGTCTGGCGTGGAGGGGAGAGTTTCGGGTGATGAAGGGGTGATGCGCGGTGGTCAGAGATGGTGGCTGGAGTTGCTGTTTTTAGAGAGAGAGAGAAGTGATCGGGGAGAGAGAGAAGAGCTGCAACGGGGAACTGTCTTTTTTCTTCTTTCTTTCCTGCTATTCTCAGTTTTTCACTTCACTCTTTTCTGCTTCAAAACTCCGTGTTTTCTTCCTCTCTCATGCTCTTCCCTGCCTGCGTATTTATAGCAGGAGAAGTAGCTCTTTCGGCTACCCATGGCATGTAGCCGAGAGGGCACCGCCTGCCTTGCCTAGTAACGGGGCTCTGCTCAGGCAACGCATGCTCGCAGGTGGCGTGCTCAGGTGGCATGTCTGCACTGTTCAGGTGACTGAACAATGCAGTCACGCGTAATGATTTGGGAGGAGATGGAAAAAATCAATTTGGTCGCTAAATTTTTAATTGGTTCAATCGCACCCTCGATTGGTCTCAAACTTTTAATTTTGTGCGATTGTGTCCCTGTGAAAAATTCGATGTTATCCTTAAATTTGCGCGCCTTTTTTATTTTGGTCCCTAACTTCCAATTTATGCTATTTGACCCTCAATTGACCATTAAACTCTCAATTGTTTCCAATTGGACCCCTGATTTTGCATAATTGGCTTGGAAAAATTCAATTTAGTCTTCGAAAATTCCCATCTTCTCAATTGAACCCAAATTAAAGCTCAAGAGCTTGATTTTTCACTCGATTAAGCCCTTAATAAAATTAATTTGACCAACTTAAAGTATAATTAAGTCCTTGCACTTAATTAAATCCTTCAATTGAACCCTAAATTAATTCTTAAACATAATTATACTTTTAAATTGGCCGACGATTAAATCAAATTGGCCTATAAAAATATAATTATATTTCTCGACTTAATTTTTACACAGATTTATCCGATGATAAATTATTTTTGCCTTAAATCTGTATTTTCCTCTATTTTTGGGGACAAAAGAGATACAATTAGACTCTCGAACACAACCAAAATTTGCACATTGATTTTTCTACCAACGCCGACCTCTTTTATTTTATTTTTGTTATTTTTGGATTGATTTCGGGGAGTCACCCAAAAATTGGGTGATGACAGTTGCCCCCCTCCTTACAATGCTTACGACTAAAGTGTTGGAAAAGACTTTAGATAGTAAAGTGTGGAAAATCATCTTTTGGGCTTGCTTTGTTCAAATCTCTATAATCCACACACACCCGAATCTTTCTTTCTTTCTTGGGGACCACCACCATATTGGCTACCCACTAGGGATAGTGAATGACCTCTAGGAACCCTGCGTCCCATTGCTTTTATATCTTTTCTTTAACTTTTAGGAGCATATCTGGCCGTATTCTTCTGTTTTTTTTGTTTTACTGGCACACTTCCTTCTATTAAAGGGATTTTATGCACGACTATATCAGTATCTAAACCCGGCATTTCTGCATAAGTCCAGGCAAAAATATCTGCATATTCATGCAAAAGAGAGACTAATTTTCCTCTTTCTTCGGTCGTAATAAGGGTACCGATTTTCAACTCCTTTTTCTCTTGCTTGATTCCTAAATTGATGGTCTCAAGCTCCTCACTAAAAGGTTTCCAAGTTTTTTCAGACTTTTCCATCAATTTAGCAAATTCTTTTATATCTTCCTCTGCCATCCCTCGTCATCAAGTACAGTGACATTATTGAAATTTGGCCAATTATTTTTAGTGTGATAGTTTTGTGAGTGGTTGGAACTTTCAACCCTCCTGAAAGTGTAAGGTGTGTTCGTGTAAGAGTGTGTATTTGCAAATGACATGTCATAGATAAAATGCATGATCTTATATAAAAAAGTGCTCATATGACAAAGCAGAATCTTGCGGCATCGTGAGCTAGATTACCGTCAAGGTTGAAAAAGATTAAAACATGGACATGATAAGACAAAAGTAATTACTTTTGAAACACAATAGGAGCAGGCTCCATCTTCCAGTTTTGGTGCATCTTCCTTCCAGCTAATTTTTGCACAAAAGTTCTTGCAGGAGGCTCATCGGCATCGTGGATAGATATCTGTGGAAAATCTACCTTTTCTCCTTGCACAAAAGTTCTTGCAAGAGTGCCAATATGCAGTTCAATTATGCCTGATTTGATCTCCTCAACTGAACTTTGAAAAGATACTTGAAGCGGTGGGAGGACAATCTCTTCTTCTTTTGACTCTCTTCCTTCAATTTTTGACATCCTTGCTTCTTTCCTAGCTTGGGCTACCCGCTTGTAATCTTCTTTTTTTGGCTTATATCCTAGTCCAAACCTCTCATCCGCACATTTCAATTTTATTATATTGATTCGCTCTGGCATTCCGCTTATGGGATCATACTGAAAGAGAATCCCATTCCTTAAGAAACACTTCGCAACCATCTTTGCTGCTTCCGGGATTCTAGGTTTCTTTACCATTGCGCCCTCAGGAACCCAATCTGCATTCACTATTTCAAAAGCATGAATATTCCCCTCCCTACAGTCCTTTGCTTCTATAAAAAAGGTACGGCCACATTCTTGATCATTGAAACTGTTTCCTCAACTTTGACAGTAATCAGCATTCCATTTATGATGTATTTCAAGCATTGGTGTAGTGAAGAGGCCACTTCTCCAGCTGCATGTATCCATGGCCTTCCTAGTAACATACTGTAAGATGGATGTATATCCATTACTTGCAATGTCACTAGAAACATCTGTGGTCCCACATATAATTCCACTTCCAAAGTCCCTACTATTGGTCTTGGCGATCCGTCAAATGCCCTTGCCATCATGGTACTCGGCTTCATGTGCGAAGCATCAATGGGCATTTCTTGTAACATGTGCCTTGGTAACACATTCAGTGCAGAGCCATTATCGATTAATACTTTCCCAATCAAGACATCCTTACATCGTATTGTGATGTATAATGGCTTATTATGTGCTGTACCATCAGGATCCACCTCATCTTCAGTAAAATACACATAATTTGAAGCTTGTATTCTCCCTACTAAATGCTCCATGGTTTCTGGGTTGATGTCCTGAGGTACATAGGCTTCATTCAACACTTTTTGCAAAGCTTTCCGATGAGATTCGGAACTTAATATTAAGGAAAATAATGACATCTTAGCAGGGGTCTTCTTGAGTTGTTCCACCACACTATACTCACTATGCTTCATCAACTTTAGGAATTCATTGGTTTCCTCTTCTGTTATAGGTTTATTTATTTCTTTGAACATGTCAACCACTTCCTTCCCTTTACTCTTCTTTAACTCCTCTAGGGTAAAACACCTGCCACTTCGGGTCAAGCCCCCAACTTCGGGTAGAAAGATGTGTGGTTGTCTTTTATCTTGAGAAAACGAATATCCATAGTCGTAGGGCATGGCATTATAGTCTTTTTTGTGTGTGGCGGTGGGCTTGGTCAAAACTAACTTGGGTGGTTCTCCTAGAGTGAGTTGAACCCAACATACTTCTTTACCAGACATTTCTGTCACAGACACTTTGTCATCCGTAATTGTCTCTACCCGAAGCAGACCTCTATTTATCATTTTCATCACATTTTCATAGAAGCCTTGACATTGACTAATAGAATGACCTTTCTGGTTATGATATTGGCAACATCTCATGTCATCATATTTCGCCCTTGTCAGCATTTGATAAATTCTTTCCATTGGCACCTTTAAGTTTGTAGGATACTCGACATCCAACATATTCACCGATCCGCTACCCGAAGCATGACTAGGTAATGGATTGGTGCTTATATTTGGGGGCTCTTCAAATGTTATCCATCCAGACTTAATTAATTGGAGGAGCTTCCTTTTAAAAGCAATGCATGTATGGATGTTGTGTCCTGCGATTCCTGCATGGTATTCGCAAGTGAGATCCGGCTTGTACCAATTAGGATAAGGCAGTTGTAAGGGTGTCAAGGGTACGGGAGCTACGTGCCCAATACTTAATAGCTTTTGGTATATCTCATTCAAGGGCAACGGCAAATGGGGGTAACTGTTCTCGAAGTTCTTGATAATTCTTTTTGGGGAAATGTCCGATTTGGTTTTTTGGTAAATTTCCAATGTGGTTCTCGGTTTTTTTGGTAGAAAATGGAGAGTTGAAGTTAATGTTGGCGATTTGAGATGGTGAGGGGTTGCATTTTGGAAACTGGGTGTTCTTGGCCTTATAACCGCCTTCAATATGATCAATCTCTTTTCTCTTTCCACTGAAACCCTTCTTTTCCATAGGTGAAGAGATTCTCCCACTTTTTATTCCTTGCTCTATATGTTCTGCTACGGCCACGACATCCGTAAATTGTTGTGCCGAACTTCCCATCATATGCTCGTAGTATGGCGCTATCAATGTATTAGTGAATAGAGTAACCATCTCTCTATCTAACAGGGGAGGGTGTACTTCTGCGGCCGTGTCTCTCCATCTTTGAGCGTATTCTCTTATGCTCTCTTTTTCCTTTTTTTCCAGGTTAGACAGACTAGTTCTATCAGGGGCAATATCCATATTATACTTGTATTGCTTAACAAAAGCATCTACCAAGTCTTTCCAATTATGAATTCTAATGTTATCAAGCCTCATGTACCAACTTAAAGCAGCCCCACTCAAACTATCTTGAAAGAAATGCATTAATAATTTCTCATCATGCACCACTTCCGCCATTTTGTTACAATATGACTTCAGATGTGTGACAGGGCATTGTGTTCCAGTATACTTGATGAACTCAGGAAGACGAAACTTTTTTGGTACCACCACATTTGGTACTAAACACATCTCTGCAGCCCTCACCGGATCATATAACTCTGCTCCTTCAATGGCCCTTATCCTAGCTTCCAATGCTGCCATTTTGTCTTGATCAACACAATCAGATGACTGTGTTTTATGAGACTCATTTATAGATATTCCAACAATCGGTGTTGGTACGGGTGCCAGTGCGGTTGCATTTCTAAAAGCGGGATTTTGTTGAGGATCTTCAACCCCTTCTCCGATATCTCATCAGGGTGGTTTACTGCTTGCGTTTGAGTAGTTACCGGAGGTCTATTTGAAGGACCCTCACTAGAGGCATTTGTTAGTGTCTGCTCAAGTAGACTAGCGATGCGAGCTACACTATCTTTTAAAACATTCAACTCTTCTTGAAAGTGAGCATCTTGATGTGCACGTTCTTCGTCCTCCATATTTCTTTGATGGAGACGAGTGTTGTAAACTCTAGGAGGTGAATTTCTTCGGGGACCTATATTTCAACCTGTTGGTAATATGCGTGTTATTTATGATGAATGAATGTATGCATGATGATTTTTATTTTTGAAAAACCAATCCATGACTTCTATGCCGGGTAAGATTCGTAGATATCTTGTAGAAGTTTTGCCCACATACTTGAATCAATTGAATCATACACACTTGACAAAGAAGCAAAAGGTGGAGCTTGTCCATTTCATTCATCAAAATACAAAATATTTACTCAAATGCTACTCCTCTATTAGCTACAAACTTAACAAAAGAGGAGAGTTCATCCAAGTACATTTCATATTTGCGGGCACTGCCACCGATTCTAGTAGCTTTTACACATAATTCATCTGCCTTCCTGGCCACTATATTGATCAGTTTATCGGTCTGCTTTATCTTGTGATGGAATACAAGATTATCCTGGCGCAACGCTTCATTGCAGGCAATTAATGAGTCGTTGTTTTTCTCTAATATCAGAACTAATTTCTCAAACTGTTGGGTCTGATCCTTAGCCTTTTGCAGCCTCGCATTGAGCCTTGCTGTCTCGGAGTTTAACCGAGCTTCAATTTTGGTGGTGCCTTCTTGCCATTCATTGCGTTGCTCTTGCGCTATCTTTAGTTCTTCTTCCCGAGTTTCTAGTTCAGCTTGCAGAGTGGAAACACAATCTCTTAGGCCATTTTCTATGGTTAAGTATCTTTTCATGTCAGACTCGGCTATCCTTCTTGCCTCCAACTCATATTTCGTCTGAACTCGGTACTGGGCTTTCAATTCTTTTTCTTCTTCAAGGACAAGACTGAACACCCTTCCTTTCTCCTTCTCAGCTTCCCATTTCATCTTGTAATGGCCTCTTTCCTTTACTACAGAGGCTACCAATTCTTGGTTCGCATGCTCTCTATTTTCAGATGCTCTCTTCAAACTGACCAATTCCTTTTCCATCATTTCATATTTACTCATCTGGTCATTATATTGAGAACTTTTTTCTTCTAGCTTCTTCTTCTCTTGGATGAGCCTGTTGAGCTGCTCTTCTTTCCCTTGCAACTGACGATCCAAAGAAATCCTCATTTGTTCTTCTTCTAGTAGTTGCTTCTCGAGGAATTTCTGACTGCCTTTGCTGTTGCTAAGCTCAATCCTTAACTTATCCAATTCTTCTTGCAGGTCCCCTTCGTCAACCCTTTTCCTTTTAGTTTCAACAAAGACGGGTGCTTTTTCTCGCACCAGTCTTTGTCTTATGGTGTTTTGAGGTATCTCATAGCTCCTCCATACTAGGTAACCAGAGCTCACAGAAGGCTTATTTAGGTGGGGCTCTCTGCTAACTAAAACAGGTTGCCCCCAATCTCTTTTAATTATTTCGAGCTCAGCCAATGAGTTAACTTCTTTGAAAGAACCGGTGTACTCGGTTAGCCCTTTAGTTCTTGGTACATACTGCGTTTCTCCAAACTGTCTGGCTACTAGAGAAGGAGAATAACTGACATAACCAGTAACGCCAATTAGCGGGACCCATGCCTTATTACCACAACTCATTAGATAAGCTGAATTATCTATCCAAGGGGCTTTCCACCTAAATTTGCTTTTGGGAAGTGCCTGGTATTTCTCCACCCAAGCCTTTTCGTCTAAGTCTTTCCAATCTTCATTTAGAACCAAAACGAGAGGCCTCATGTTAAACCACCAAAAAATGTTGAAGACTTCCCTCGGGGTTTCTAGGTGACTAACGATCCACATGAAAAGTAAAGGGATGCAACACCGCATTGCACCTTTCCCATGCAACCTGCAATGGTTCAAAGACAGGAATGTTTTTGCCAATATAGTTGAGGCGGGGTTATTCTTTCCCTGTTCATATTCAACAAAAACACTGGTTGCTTCCATGCTAATAATCCCAATTGCTTCTGAAGGGAATAATACTAAACCGAAAATAGCAAAGGCCACCGACCGATACTTTTCTCTCCAAGCCTCCCTTTATCTTTACTTGCTTTCAACTTGCTCTCAATTGCCTTCCACTTGAAATCTCCAGAAGAGGTCATGTACTGGCCTACTTGGTCTAAGCATAGAAGTTTAGCGACCTCTTGGACTGTATTCTCCATTTTCTGTCTAAAATAAACTTTGTGAGGGTTGTGGGGGAAATTCAAGATTTGAGCATACTCCTCTATGGTAGGGGTCATGTCAATATCCCCAAAGGTAAAGCATCGGTAGTTAGGATCCCAAAGTGCATAAGGGCTTTGACTGCTGATATCTGAACCGGAATCTTCATTAGGTGAGCGATTCTTCCATATCTTACTTCAAACAATGCCCCATCTACATACCCCATGATGGGTATAAGCCTCTTCATATTTTCTGTGGAGTAGTGGATTTTGGTCATGTATGGCAATCCATTGATTTTAGCTCTTGGACAATCTCCCTTAGTTATCTGTGTCATCTCGGATCTTTCCCCGTATTCCAAAAAGGTCATGGAAGTCATGGTCTTGGTCTGATAATTTCTGCAATTTATTTTAAAAATGAATGAATTATTAAAGATACTGCATCCTAGGTTCTAAGTTATCACATGCGGGGTAAGTTATTCTATCTGGTCACAAAAGGTCTATGAACTGCCCAGTGACCGCCTTACGTGAAGGTGGTATGGGGGTTTATAAGAAATGGTTGGGGCACAGTGTGACCGCCATTATCAAGTAAACACTCAGTTCATAGTTGGACGTTTCACGAATCTGAACCCCGACTGAAAGTCATGAGGCAGACCGCTAATCCCCACCTAACTGAAAATTGGGTTTACTCAGGAAATTAAAATGCATGATGGAATTAATTCAAATCAAATGATATGCATGAAATCAAATTAAAATGCATGCTAAAGCAGTAAAAAATACATGAAAAAATGAACTACAGAATAAACAAAAAACAAACAAAGCTCAGTCCAGCAACTGTCCCTAGTGGAGTCGCCATCTGTCGCGACGGCTATTTTTGTGCGCGCTTCACGCCCCGCCATCACCCCTTGATTCGGGGAAGACAACGGCGTGCGGTGAAAATGGGGTTGTTTATAGCCGTAAAATTTACGACTATAATTATTAGGAGTCGCCACCTAGTATTACGGTCACTAGGAAACCTATTGGTCTGCGATAGTCTTGGGTAAGGGGACTTGTTGTGCAAGGGGAAGACGCATCATCCCCAGTGCACCCTACCTAAGGTAAGCTGCATTGTTGTTTGATTGTTTTTCTAAGTTAAAATTTTTACACTGCATTAAAAAAAACATTTTTTTTTGTCTGCAGGTGTACTTTACAATGTAATTTTACACCGCAGTTACAAGTCTCTTTTTTATCTACAGATGTACTTTACAATGTAATTTTACACCGTAGTAAAAATCTTTTTTTATCTAAAGACGTAGTATACAATGTAATTTTACACCGTAGTAAAATCTTTTTTTATCCTCGGGTGTACTTTACCATGTAAATTTACACCCTGATAGATGAAACAAAAATATTTATAATTATTTTTTATATTTTGGCCAAATTCCAACGGATAATCATAAACCAGTTATGATATCCAATTTTCGTTTCAAAATATGAGAAAGATGCAACATAATTTTTACGAAAAATATGTATGGAAAAATCATGGAATTTGGTCGTATGCACAAAAACAAATACATTGTTTTTTTGTATTTTTGAATTTTTTTGTAATAATAATAGTAGTAAAAAAAAATATAAAAATATTTTTTTGTCAATTTGTATTTTTTAATTTGGTCTGAGCTGGGCTTCCAGCCATCGTGGGCTGGAAGCCCAAACGGTCTGGGCTGGAAGCCCAACTTATTCGGGTCTGGGCCGACGTGTCAGCCCTGATGGGCCGAAATGACAGCCCATCTTCTTGCACGTTCGGTCCGGGCACAAAAGCCCGGCCCAATCCACTTACGTCCGACCCTGCATGAACAGTGGGACGATTACGTCCCACTGCATGCAGGGACGGGAGGTTGAAGGTGATGAATAGTAAGAATTTCAAATGTGGCGAAAGGCGCACATGTTGGTATGGTCGGGTAGCTGAGGTCGAGGTGGTTGTCCTGGTGGTTGTGGCGTCGTCAACGGGGGCCTGTGGTGGCCGGAGGAGGCGTTGGAAGTCGCTGGTCTGCTACTGGTTTGAGCTCGTTGTTGTTGCTGGTGCACTCGTCGGAGCTGGAGAAGAAGCTGGACCTAATGGTGGTCATGGTGAGCTACAAGTGGTGGCTTTCAGGCTGCTGATGGGGGACAGAGACGGTGGCTGCTTCACGGTTGTTTTTAGAGAGAGAGAAGCGATCGGGGAGAGAGAAGAGCTGCAATGGGGAGCTGTTACGTAAAACTTTTCACTCATTTCTTCTCCTTCTTTCTTTCATGTCACTCTTTGTTCTGTTTTCTTCCCTCTTTTTCTCTTCCACTCTCAGTGTTCTCCTAGTTTTTCTTCTTCCTTTCACGTTACTCTCCGTTTTTCACTTCAGTCTTTTTTTTTCTCCTTTTCTCTGCGTAAAACTCCCCTTCTATTTATAGGGCAACCTCCTCTGCAAATTCTGCAGAGGGTGCCTCTGCAACGAATTTGCAGAGGCTGCTCTGGAAATTTGTTGCAGAGGCTGCCTCTGAAAAGAAGTTGCAGAGAGGCCATGGGTGGCCATGGCTGTATTGTTTTACAATTTGGTCCTTCAATGTTTGATTGGTTCAATTACACCCCCAATTAGTTTTAAACTTTTAATTTTATCAATTGTCTCCCCGTCAAAATTTCAACAGCAACCTTAAATGTGCGCGCCTTTTTATTTTGGTCTCTGGTTTCCGATTTGCGCGATTTAACCCTTAATTGACCATTGGATTCTCAATTTGTTCAATTTGGCCCCTGATATCGCATTATTGACTTAAAAATTCAAATCGGTCTTTGAAAACTCCATTCTCATCAATTGAGCCCGAATTAAATTCAAGAAATTGATTTCTCATTGACTAAGCCCTTAATAAAATTAATTTGACCAATTTAAAGTATAATTAAGTCCTTGCACTTAATTAAATCCTTCAATTGGACCTTAAATTAATTCCCGATCATAATTAAACTTTAAATTTGTCGATGATTAACTCGAATCAACCCATAAAAAATATAATTATGTTGTTTAACTTAGTTTTTACACAGATTCATCCAACGATAAATTATTTTTGCCTTAAATCTGTATTTTCTCTATTTTTGGAACCAAAGAGATACGATTGGACTAGCGAAAACAACCAAAATTGCCACATTGATTTTTCTACCCACGCCGGCTCCTTTTATTTTATTTTTTGTCATTTTATTTTATTTTGGGGAGTAACCCAAAAATTGGGTTACGACACTATTGATTCTCAACATTATATTAATAAAATCATGTATTTTCTTATATTAAATTAAGATAGTTCCAATTTCAAAGAGGAAGCAAAAAACTAAACAAGAGAATTTTAACATTTCAGGAAAATAAACAACTTACGAGAGCAATAGCTAGACATGGACAAGAAACAATTCTAACATTGTCGAACAGATTGTGACAAAACCCAGATTTGGTGGAGGGTAGAAATATGAAGAAAGAGTACGAATTGATGGTCTAATCCTCCCATCAAATGTTTTGATTTCCTGGCCTACTTGTTATGAAATCATTCAATGTTGCTATCAAGAAGAGTTTTTTAGGCTCTTGAGTTTTTTTCACTTCTTGGGATCAAACAAATACAAACCTGTTGTTAGATAGCATTCATAATTTATATCCTTCGAGGTCATTAGAACATCGACTCTTTTTAACTCTTTGCCTGTTTATGGAATTCTTTATTTCATCTAATTGAATTCATAGATTATTATTTGATACTCCAACCATCTCGAGCTGGAAAACTTGTGGGAATCAATCACTGCAAAACAGTTGCAATTGTTTATAATATTCAATGCTCGTGGCCTCTCAGCACTCCATATTAACTTTCAAAAACTAAATATCGATTGTAAGCAATGAAGAAATGGCGGAAAATGAATGTGTTTTTAAAAGATAAGGCCACCATGCAAAACCAAGAAACAACGCAGAATAAGAGAAATTATCTTTTATTTGACAAAAATACGATACTGCAAATTATTTCTTATGCATAAATCCCTATTACAAGAAGCCAAGAATTGATTGGTTGCTCAAGACAACATAACAAGACAGAACAAAGCATAATAAGACATAACTAGGAAACAAAAAATCATGGAAACAAGCACAAGGACAAACACAAGTCACATCAAAACAGAAAGGATAAGCTACGAGAACCATATACTTCGAAGGAGCACTTCTCACAGGCAAACTGTCAAACAGGTGGTGAGCGGCCATTGATTTCGACCACCTACGCCCGCAGCCATGCGACTGCTTCCCTATAAAGGATGGCAACAAATTTAGAAAGCAGCACACAAGCTCATGATAAGACCCAATTACCTTCTGGATCTGAAAAACTTTCGAAAGTTAATAGCCAAACTGCAGTAGCAAGTGTCGATGCATTCTTCAATGAAGTAAAACCACCTACGTCGCCAATGCGGATTTATGCATAGTACTGCTAAAATTGTCAACACCACAATTATGTAACACACACCAAAGCTCACATAGAAACTGTCCATGTCTATTGACCCATCATCTCCATTGGAATTGCTAGGCACTCTCTCTGATGGTGATTCTGTTTTGTCGCAACTGTTTCCCAATGGAGGTCCGCAAAGAAGAGGATTCCCAATATAACTGCTCTCATCAAAGGTAGCAAATTGATATTTCCTCTCCGGAGTTTTTCCTGACAAATTATTGTATGACACGTTGAAAACTGCTAGAAAGGTCAGTTCAATGAGCTGTGCAGGAATTCTACCATTCAAGTTGTTGTGAGAAAGATCCAAGCTCTCTATCTGCTTCAGATTGGAGAAAGATGAAGGGATCAATCCAGTGAGATTATTTTGTGACAGATTTAGAGCAAATATCCCGCTTAAGTTTCGCCACTCTGTCGGGATTTCACCAGTGAATCTGTTACAAGACAGATCCATAACAGCCATGTAACGAAGGATATCGACCTCGTAAGTGTAGAAATTTTTCTTTGATGTAAGCTCTACAGCTGTTTTTAGATTGATCTCTACCGAAACAGTTTTGCTATCAAAATAATAACCTTCTTCATTAGCATAATCTTTTGACGTTGTCAAATCGACGACCAAATTTTTTTTATTTGATTCTGTAAAATTTAAATAGCTCAAACATGAGGGTAAATGACCAAAAAAATTATTTTCTGAAAGATCCAATATGCTTAATTTCCTTAAGAAGCATAACTTATGAGGAAGTTCCCCATTGAATTGATTAGATTTGAGGACAAAAATGCTCAATTCTGAAAGGTTATCAATCCAATCTGGAATGGGCCCACTTAAGTTGTTATCGCCGAGATCTAATGTCACCAAGGAAGAGAGATTAAAGAAAGCATATGGCAGTGGACCGCTCAATTGATTTTTGTAGAGGTGGACATATCGTAAAGATGGTGCATAGTAGCCCAACGGTAATGACCCGGACAGATTGTTTTCAGAAAGATCTAATAATTCAAGCTCATAAGAATTGAAATATTCTATTGGAATGGTACCTTCAAAATGATTTCTGGACAAGTCAATTCCCTCCAAGGTTATTGAAGAGTTCCATATTCCCCTTGGAAGCTTGCCTGACAAATGATTGTTACTCATATCAACAAACTGAATTGATGAAATAGTATCGGGTACTTCTCCCACAAATTTGTTTCCATCTAGAAAGAGGTACTTAAGGTCAGTCATGTTGAACACAGAAGGTGGTAATAGCCCTTTGAAATTGTTACTGGACAGCTTCAAATACCACAAGGAGCCTCTGGGGAAATTATGCTCAAGCAGTTCACAGGACATATGATTGTTGGAAAGATCCAAGTATGTCAGAGAGCTCATATTCCCAAAACAAGGAGGAATACAACCTGTGAGGTTGTTGTTAGCCATGATCAAGTTCTTCAAACATGGAAAAATCAAACATGTGTTTCTTGTAATTTGACCATGTATGTTGTTGTCAGACAAATTTATTGTCTCAAGGTTGGGTCTGGGATTTTGTGGCAGCTGCAAAGGACCTATAAATGAGGTGTTTCTCAAATATAGTCGATTTAACTTTGTATTATTCTCAACCAGCCAAGATGGGAAAGGTTCTCCAACGAATTTGTTGTGGGATAGATCAACAATCACCAAATCATATTGGCTATGGAGGAAGCTTGGAAACCCAACGTTGAGTAGTTTTGAAATACAACTTGAAGCACTGAAAAAACTAAGCTGAAACTTTGGAACTGAAGGCTGAAAACTGGATGCAGGTACTAGTTCATTGTTATCGCAATCAATGTGCTTGAGGTTGGAGAGGTTCAAAAATGAACCAAATGATATTGGAACTTGAAAGTAGTTATTTGAAATTGAGAGGTTTTCAAGCTGCGGAAGATGGGAAAGGTGACTGAAGGCAATATTTCCCTCAAATTGGTTGTCAGATAAATCCAAATATCGTAGAGATGATAGATTTCCCAAACAAGGAGGGAGAACGCCCTTTAGATTGTTTCGATCGAGATATAACCGTTCAAGATTCTTCAGTTCACACCAGCCTGTACAATAAATACACGTCAAGGGAATAGTAATATATCAATTATGAACTATTTAATTATTGAGAGCTGCATTCGGAAATACAATTTTGTTAGTGATGTAATTTACCTTGGTGAGGCAAAGTACCACTAGGAATACATCCAACCAGAGACAGAGTTCTGAGAGCAGGCAATGGTCCAATAATGCGAAGAAAACTTGTTGTGATGGGTGAAGCTTCATCCAGGAACAACCTTTCAAGTTTGGTCAAATTCTGCGGTGCTAAAGGATTGAGAAAGGGCATTCTTAATATTAGACAATGAAGTTAAATGAAACATAAAAGGAATGAGTTTTGTGTTGTCCCACATGTTGATAAAAATACTAAATATTGTCATAAATGTAATAACACAGGAAGGGGCAGGGCCTTATACAAAATTTTATTAAAATTATTTCCTAAATAAATTTCTATTTTATGTAATAACACAGGAAGCAGCTTATAAAAGTAAAAAAACAGGAGAAGTTTTTGTTGATAAAAATACTAAATATTGTGATAAACATAATAATACGAGAGTGATTATATAAACGTAATAACAGAGGAAGGGGCAGGGCCTCATATAAATTTTTATTAAAAAAACATTGGAATTCTTAGATTTTAATGAAATGGATGAAGGACTACCATTTTTTGAGATCCGGTGAAAGGAACACAGAGCAATGAGTGCTTCATAAATGACTCAAATAATTAAACAGAAATTTGAATTTTTCAAATAATTATTTTGACAAAACAGTTATAAATCAAATAATTAAATAAGACTGAAATTTTTAGATTTTATTTGATTTTTGTTTCACTAACTTTGTGAGTCATTTTTTTTTTATTACAGATTTACTATTTAGATTATTGTATTCAGAACTTTTCAATTGAAGGCCTACAAATATTTTGAGGTTGAGAAACCCTAAGTTTTATCCTTTGCAACATGTTGTGTCAAGTTGGACATAAGCCTTCTAGTTTAATAAAACATAAATTTAGTTTAATCATACTCTAATATTTGTTCATTTATAGGTAAGTGTTCATTTTAATTACCTTGAGCAGGACTGGTGCCATGGAAGTCAACTCCGGTCATGGATAAAACCTTAAGAGTAGTTCCAATGTTCCCAAGAAAGCTTGCTGGGAGAGAAGAATCATCGAGGTGAATTTCTTCAAGGCTAGTTGAATTGCACAACCCTGTGTGGAACAGATAATATAAATCCATTGACGAAAGTGGTATATATAAATATCATGTATGTTTCAGGCACCAAAACTATCACTGACCTTTACCAAAGTGTTTTCCTTTAAATGTACTCCAACTAGCATATAAGGTCTTGAGGGATGGCAACCCTCCCAATGACTCCAGCAAAATGTTTTCCTTAAAGTCACTTGAGTTCAGATTCAAGACTTCCAATTTCCTCAAACCTGTGATAGAAAGCAAAATCAATAATTTACTGATGCTCTTTCTTTTAATTATTATTATTATTATTATTTTATTTCAAGTGGTTGCGTGAACCGTTTGTGCTTGTCATGAAATGATTTCAAACTTGCACTAGTTTATTTTATTTATGTTTAATTTATATCAAATAAAATGGTATGGGTGATGAGATTTGAACTTATAATTATTTAATAAAAAAAAATTCTAATATCATATTAAAAATTCATCTTATCTAAAATCTTAAGCTATTAAATAGAACTATAATATATAATTTATAATTTTTTTTAACAATGTTATCATCATGGAATAACTTGGAGCACTATTTTAGAATGAGTAGAATGTATGCAGATTAATTGTTCTACAAATTCTTGTTCTTTACTTCTTTTTTTTATTGACGTAGGTGTCTGACCCAACTTGCGGTACCTCAACTAATCTCACATGCCCTAAAATTAATGATCATATAAGCCTCCAATGACTATCATATTAATACTCACATGACTCGAATATAAAACTACAAGAGAAGCAAACTCCTTAATCCCAAGTTCATACCAATAGATCACCTGCTCTTTTATTTACTTCTTGTTTTCTATACAGTTGGGAGTTTGAACTTAAAATTATTAGGTAAATATACTTTATAATTTGGACTACTCTAACAATACTTTCCAGATGGTAGATAATAATAATTTATAATATTAGAGAGTTACAACTATTGTTGACACAGGCATGAAGTAACAATTTACCTTTTTGAATTAAAATAACCTTTTAATATAATATTACCATTCTAATAATTAAATATTCACAAGCTTTAATATTTAATAAAAAATAAAAAATTAATGATTTGTCTGTGTAAGTTTCAAAATTAGAATTATTTCACTTGAAAAATTGCGATTAATTATATAAAGCTTTTTTAAGGCATCATGCAAGCAACTTAATGGTTAATACACATCTAATTGTTATATAAGTTTTGTAAATGATAAATTAAGCCCCACTAAGGAGAGTCATCCGAGGTACATAGGAATGATTTACCATTGAGACCAATTGTTCCTGTGAAGTAATTGCCTGATAGATCTAGAGATTCGAGAGTTGAAAGACCACTGAGAGACGATAAAATATTGTCGTTGAATTTATTGTTACTTAAGTTGAGAATCTTCAGTTTCCTCAACTCGGATGCTAGTCCTTGAAAACCTGAAAGAAAATTGCATTCCAATATCCATAAAAACTCAATGTGAAGTTGTTACTTGAAATATCAATTTATGTGTAAACTAAAAAGAATAGAGAGCAAAGAACCTTGATTCTTTAAGCCACCAACTAGTTGGTTCCAGCTTAAGTCGAGAAACTCCAGTTCTTTGAAAGGCAGAAACAGAGATGCATTGAGATACAAGTCTTCAAGCGCATCAGAAATTACATCTTCAAGATATAGTTCGATCACTCGGTTTGTGGTGCTGTCACACGCAACCCTAAAATCCCAGTTACAGCAATTAAAATGATCCTTATCCCAGCCTTGTAGGTCATCGAACCCAGCACCGCCTGCATGACTGAACCAAGCTTTGATCTCCAGGAGACCACTTCTCTCTTCCTGCAAACAGCAGTGGCACCGGTCGTTGACGAAGGCCAAAGCCATGAGCAGCATCCACACCCACAATTGCCTCATTCTTAATAACTCTCCTTCTGCTTGACAAACTACAAAACCAAGCCGTCTCTTATATACAAACTTGTCCTCTGCATGCATTTGATAGGACAGTACAAAAGCAAGCTGTCTGTTTCATTGAATTTTCTAACACTTGATAGTTGAATGGAGTTTTATCATTCTATTTTCAAAATAAAATTAATATAGAATCCAAAACTAATACAAAAATAACGAGAATTAATTTAGTAACTAATTTTCTAACACTCGATAGTTACAAATTCCAGGAGGATTTAGTGTTTTGAGACATGATAAAAAAAGCCCCAATAAACAGATCTTCTTCCAGGAGGATTTAGACAATCGATAGTTTTTTTTTATATCAGATTAATTTACGTGGATCATAAAATCACCAGTTAGACTGGACACGTCAAACTTAATCAGACAGTGAAATTAATTTGTATCCATTAATTTTTTATGCTCAAATATATCTAAAAGAAGACTTGATGAATACATTACTCCATTATATCCTAATCAGCACGCGGAAACGTGTTGAATTAATACGTGGATCATTAGACATTTAGATTTATGCACTTGTTACACACCAACCCCTTAGAGGAAGGGCCAAACACGCTTATTTACCAAGATTTTTAATTGACAGGTTCTCACATTACACACCTCATGTGGATCTAGCTTTCAACAGCGCTGCCGCCGGTGACTTTAAGAAAGAGGGTCCGGGTCCAATTTATAATGAAGCGAAGGTCCCCGTCACTCCCTATTCTCTCTTAAAGCTAGCTCCGCGAGAGGTTAAGAACTAGTGACGTTGAATTCTTAATCAGCACACGGAAATTACAATGCTGTCTCTCGTGTGAAAAAAATAAATACTGAAAAAAATAAATACAATTCACAACAGGATTACGGTCTATTGATTGATCATGATAGATCATATAGTCAATATTCTGTTACAGAATAATAGAAATTATATTTTAAGACCTTACCTATCAGCTTAAACTTTTAGGTAAGATAATTATTTCATCAGAGCCTCGTTGACTGGCAATAATGAGTTCGAATTTCATTACTCTTATTTTATTTGATAGAAACTAAGCACGAGATAGTATGGACTTGTGTACAAATTTCCGTGTAATTTTGATAAAATTTGATTTTTTTTGTTAGGTCGGTTTTAATCTTTATATTAACAAATGGTGATTTGTTTTTTGTGGATAAAATTATTAAATTACAAAATTTTCAAAAAATATAAAAAAAAACTTCTCTTTATTTCTCTACAACTTCAGAATATAAAATTAGGATTACAGAGCACTAGTTTTTATCCAAGCAATATGCATGGTAACCGATTCGTTTGAGGATGCTGACAATACAGACCAATCTCTGCAAAATTTTCATTAGTCTATTAATTGTAGAATATGGACCTCTTCATCCGTTTCAATTGACAAGACAGATTTTTCTGGGCAGAATTTTCTTCACGCACTGCATTAAAAATCTGGAATTGTTTGAGAAGACTCACTCAGAGTCAACCCTGAGTTTAATGAACGTAGAGAAGGCTTGGCAATACTGGTGTTGCTTTCATTTAGCGTGAGAAGCAGGGCGAATTGGGTGTTTGCTACCCTGCTTTTAATCGCATTCCTGGAATTTGCTACTGGAAAGAGATACTTCTAGGGTATCTCATGAGGGCCAAGAAAATCACTAGCACTTAATATTTCTTTGACATGTAAGAATGTTAACAGAGTATTTACATGGAGTCATTGTAGTATTTACAAGGGTTTCTCATAATACGGAAATATTTCGGCTCGTCTCAATCAATTGCAATGCTAACATTCTCGCTAGCGGAGTTTTTCTGCATCAATCATGCAACCTATTTATGTTTCTCATCATTAATTTTGATATTTTTTAGGGATTTATACTTGAATTTTAAGGATTAAAGATTATTCTATCAACTTGTGGAAAAATAAGGACTATAATGTGCTTTTGTCCTTATCGAAAAATCCAGTCGGCTGCTATACCGGTTCTCGTTGTATCTACTGCACGACATCAGATCAGTTATTCTTTTCCCGTTTTGCAAAACTAATCTGCAAGCCTAAAGCATGTGTGAATTATTTCACGTATGCTAAGTGTGTTTCTTTTTTTTCTCTATTATTATTATTTTATTTATTTATTTAAATACCCAATACACACAAAAAAATCAAATACTTTTTTTATATATATATATATTATAAAATATTTAAAAAATTCATAAATATTTATATTCATTAGTACTAGTATTGAGTATACACCTAATATTCACTAGTGTCAAAGTTAGGAGTATTAACATTAGAATAAGAAATTAATCGCACCCCAAATATTAACTAACACTACCGTAGAAATATCTTACCTTTCTTCAAATAATACTTATCAATGCTAGAGTTAAAAGTAATTTTAGTTAAAGCTAGAGATATCATTTTTTTTTTTTCATGTAATATTTACCAACTCCAAATTAAAAATATGAAAGGATCAATCCAGTAAGATTATTTTATGACAGGTTTAGAGAATATATCTCACTTAAGTTTCCTCATTCTATAGGGATTTCTCCGATGAATCTATTACAAGAGAGATCCACAATAGACATGTAATGAAGGATATTGCCCATATAAGTGTAGAAATTTTTCTTTGATGTAAGCTCTACGGCTATTTTTACATTGATCTCTTCCGCAGTGTCCCCATTATACACACCTGACCCCGTATAATATAAGAACCCAGATTTTTTATCCAAGGAACACGCATTGTCACAAAGTAGTTGGAGGATGCTGACAGTATGGCCCTCTTCATCCATCCCAATTGACAAGGCAGCTTTTTCTTCACGCACTGCATTAAAAACCTGAAATTATTTGAGAAGACTTTGACTCAGAGTTTCTCTAAACGTGATTCCCACGATGTGGTCCTAGCTAGTGAACCTGCTCAACCAACGATCATAAATCATGCCATAATGGTCTTTAGCTCTGAGAGCAATTAATGTACCTAAGAATGTTGTTGGCTATCTGATCTCCAATTTATTTACAGTCCCAATTTTCCTTTTTCTGTAAGCTCCCGTCCCATGTTTTTGTTCAGATCCACCGGGGCTTCTAAACTTTCATGCTACCTCAAGTAAGATGAACTGACCCTCTAACCTTCCTCTCATTTCCCTTGCAATGAAAGTAACAAAACTCTGATGATTTATTCTTCTCATTTCTTCACCGTCTCAACTCCAATTCACCATCTCGTATGTCACACATGTAATTGCTATCGAAGGGACCACCCACAAGTGGAGAAAACGAAAAAAAGATCTTCTTGTATTCAATGTTATTGAGAGAGTATTCAATGTTATTGAGAGAGAAAGTAGTCTCTTTGACTTTTCAATGTTTTGCATACAAGGTTCGGCCATCTAAGCTTTTCAATGGGTTTGAATTTTCTGGCCTCCTGAGTAAATTTCATCTGGGCTGGACTTGAATTTCCTTATCTCTTAAAATAAGGACTATAATGTGTTTTTGTCCTTATCTCTTCAATTCTTAATCTTTAATTTGAAAAGGATTATCATGATAATGTTAGTCTTCATCTTTAAATTTTGGATTTGAATTTGAATTGTAATCAAATATAAAATCCACAAAAAAATAATGAATTTCATTATTACTTTGTTTTCTATGTGCTATGTAAAATCTTGCATTATAAATACAAATCCTATTGCATGTAAAATCTTCCTTTCATTTCCCTTGCAAAACTCTGATGATTTATTCTTCTCATTTCGTCACCATCTCGTATGCCACACATGCAATTGCTATCGAAGGGACCACGCACAAGTGGAGAAAACGAAAAAAGATCTCCTTGAATTCAATGTTATTGAGAGAGAAATAGTAGTGTCTTTGACTTTTCCTGGCCTGCTTGTTTTGCATATAAGAACTAATTTTTTTTAAAAAAAATACTACCACAACAAAAGAGAAAATAGTAAAAATTAAAAATTAAAACTAAGCATATATATATATATATATATATATATATGGATAAAAATAGGGAGTATTTCAAAAATATAAAAAAAAATTAAAGAATTAAAAATAATAAAAAAATAAAACAAAATACAATCAAATACAATTGTCTATGCTTGTGTGTTAAGTTGTTGCTTGTAGGCTCCTCACGAGTTGGGAAATTTGTCAATTAGTATTCCAGCAATAAATCTTTTAGGAAGGTTGATATTTTCAACTTTGATGTCTTCAAGAAGTCTTTGATGTCTCCGTCCCATGTTTTTGTTGAGATCCACCAGGGCTTCTAACTTTCTTGCTACCTCCAAGTAAGATAAACTGACCCTGAATTTCCTGGCCTCCTTAGTCTATGATATGCTTGTCTCAAATAGAGGGTTTTGATCTCGTAATATAATTCTGAGATTGTAACTGAGGGTTTTGATTTCTTTTTGTTTAAGATTTTTGTAAGGTCATATGTGTTGGTACTGGCGGATGGTAGTACACAACAGTTATATTATATATATATATATATATATATATATATATATATATATATATATATATTAAAGTGATAATGAATGAAATTATAGTACTAAAATTGATAATGATTTCATGCCCTTTTTTATTCCATGCTTCCTCCCTTGTAATATTAAATTCTTATTTTGTTTTCTAGTTTAGATTTCTAACTTATTTAAGGTCTTGTAACCTTCTAAAAACACAAAAAAAATATTATTGAGATTCTAGAGAAAATAAAATTGTGAATTTATGGTTCACCTTAGCAGCTTTTTTTGCTCATTAGAATTCACGTGTTCTTCCTTGTTTTACTGTCTTGAGTTTACACTTGCATTAAAAGATCTAATGGCACCACACTAAAATAACATCTCAAAAAGAAACTTTTGATTCGACTGTTGGATTATTATCAAATTTTTATATTTTTACATGAGTTTTTAAAGATTATTTTCTCTAAAGTAGTTACTACTACATTGCTACGTGAATGGTTAGATTTTTATATATCAAAAATCCTGCTGAAACCGTCTACTTTTGATAATTTTAAGATTTTCTTATTATATACAGTACCAATCAACCAGTTTCATTGACTATTGAAAACCAACCTGTTTATCCAGTTACTTCGAGTTTCACCTTATCCTGCTTCAAGTGTGACGCGTGTTGATTCACCAGTTACTTTCAAACTTTCGGTTTCTTGCACAGTATCACGCTAGATGCGCGGGTGCTCTGTTCTTTCATTTCCAAGGTGTATAGTGGGATCCATGTCTTCAGAATTACTCCTTGGGACCCACTTGCAATTTTATTTTATTTTTGTTTTATTGTGTGAAAGCCTTCATAAACGTCCTCAACCTTCGAGGCTCCTACCAAGCTAGTCTCATTTCTATCATACCAATATTAAAGTTTTTATTCTTTTTTAGTTAACAAAAATTTTAAGCAATCACTTGGAGTTCATAAATTGATTGTTACTCAAATCCAATACAGGCCACATTGTCCTCATGGATGATGGAAAATCGGATATCTGGCCCCAAAAGTTATGACCACTTAAGGAGAGATAATTCATTCTAGAAGAATTGACGATTGAGACTGGTAATTGCCCACACAAATTGTTATTTGATAAATCTAAAACTTCCAGAGAGCTAATATTTACAAAACAAAAAGGAATACAACCTGTGAGCCCATTCTTAGCCACCATCCTTATTAAGGTCCAAAGATTTGGAAAGGTCAAAAAAATGTTTTTTGGAATTCGACCCTGCATGTGGTTGTTCGATATATCTATTGTGGTCATATCTGGAATTCGACCCTGCATGTGGTCCAAAAATAGTTGCTGCAGCCACGAGGGGAACAAGCCATTGAAGTTGTTGCGGGAGAGATCAAGGATTCTTAAGTCGTGTTGGTTATAGAGAAAGTTGGGAATTTCGACATTGAGTGCTTGCGATGGATTGCTTGACAGACTAAAAAAGACTGGTTGGAACTTTGGGATCAAATCATGAAAGGATGTAGTTTCCGTTACTGGTCTGTTGTTGTCACTGGAGAAGAACTCGAGGCTTGAGTGGTTCATAAAAAGCACCGACAAAGTTGTTCTCACTTAAAAATAGTTGCTCCAGTCTTGTATTGTTACTAAGCAACCACGGGGGGAACAAGCCATTGAAGTTGTTGTGGGAGAGATCAAGGATTCTTAAGTCGTGTTGGTTATAGAGAAAGTTGGGAATTTCGACATTGAGTGCTTGCGATGGATTGCTTGACAGACTAAAAAAGACTGGTTGGAACTTTGGGATCAAATCATGAAAGGATGTAGTTTCCGTTACTGGTCTGTTGTTGTCACTGGAGAAGAACTCGAGGCTTGAGTGGTTCATAAAAAGCACCGACAAAGTTGTTCTCACTTAAAAATAGTTGCTCCAGTCTTGTATTGTTACTAAGCAACCACGGGGGGAACAAGCCATTGAAGTTGTTGTGGGAGAGATCAAGGATTCTTAAGTCGTGTTGGTTATAGAGAAAGTTGGGAATTTCGACATTGAGTGCTTGCGATGGATTGCTTGACAGACTAAAAAAGACTGGTTGGAACTTTGGGATCAAATCATGAAAGGATGTAGTTTCCGTTACATCCTGCAAACAGACCACACCATTGGCCTACAGAAGTCAAAAATGTTAGCAACATCCAAACCCGCATTTTTTTCACCATCATCTTAGATAATTCTATGAACAATTACGTAGAATATTGTTGCTTTTATGTGCACTTGGCCAATAAAAGAGGTCCTGTTTATATTACACTGTGGCTCTCTTCATGCATTCAATTGGATTTTCTTTGCTCAACAGTGAATGGTTTATTGGAGAAGACTTTGACTCAGACTAAACTTGAACAATTAATGATTTGGATTTTTTGGGCAGTACGATATATATCAGTCATTCAGACGGAACGAACAACCTTGAAAAGAAAACTAAAATTGAATTGCAAATTGGTTTGAGGATACTAAGAAAACAAATTTTTCTTCTCTGGATTTTCATTAGTCTATTAAGTTGAATATTGACAGGACGTATTTTAGTTTCCTGGTAGAATTTTCTTCACGCACTGCATTTAAAACCTGGAATCGTTTGATGAAATCTAAACTTATGTTAATGAGCCTAGAGAATGCTTGCCAATAGTTAATGTTGATAGTTAAAGTTCATTAGTCAATCGGGTATTGCTTTTCAATTAGCGTGAGAAGCAGGGCGTTCCTCTAATTGGCAGTTTCCTGGAATTTCTTGCACCAAAGACATTTGTGTCGAGGACAAATTGTACAGGGCTGGTTCGTGTAGGATAATCTCAAGAGGGCCTAGAAAATAACATCCACTTAATATTTCCTTGACATTTAAATCAGTTGTGAAATGGGGGTGATATTTCATCCTCTGTTTTTTACCTGGACATAGGAAGCCAAGTTTCCTAGATAATCCATTATTCAACTTTGTGAATAGTGAAATTTTTACGGGTTTTCGTATATGCATTGCAGGTCTCGAGCGTGTTCATTTTGTAAAAATATGTGATAATTGGAATTTTACCCGTTTAATTTGGACCTGCAAAGAATAACTAAAAAATATGGTTTCCTCAAATAAATGAAACTTTTCAAAAACGTCCACAAATTGAAAGTTTGTAAAGACATTCATGACAAAACAATATAATGGGCATTCCACATAAATCGTCATCTACGATATTTTATTCAAAGGTAATAATTGTCCAAGAAATTCCACAAAAATAGTTTAAATAGCAGGCCATGGCCTAAACAAACTACAATAATATATAATTAAATATTAATACTGAAACAAATAAGACCAATAAATTTTCCAAACAAAAACAATCCGAGGCAATCTTGAAAATCATGATCATAGAAGAGCTCTTACCTTTTCTTTTTTCGCTAAGAAAAATATGTAAAGTGTATATGTAAAATAAACTTTTCATATGGTTATCTTGGGTGTTTAAAACAACAGCAATTATTATTTTTTAAAATATTTATTTTTTAACTAGTTAAAAAAATCTTTTAACGGATAACTCTAATAAATAACCTTTTTACATTAAATTTAGCTATCAAAATCTTGGAAAAGATCGGTGTTCTTATTCTCAATATTATAATAATCCAAATGGCCACATGGCAGAGTACAAAATAGTTAACTACTTTATTCGCAATACAGCACAACAGTTCATCATTACAAAATAACTTATTAAGTTTTATTTTACATGCCAACGCAACAAGACATGACATAAAGAAGCTGTCCCGAAAGCAGACAACCTAGGACAAGAGCTTGTTGAGTAAGTGGTAGCATCCTGTCGTTGAAACGATAGCCGGCTAAGCCTGCAGCTTGAAAGACTCTAAGGCGACGTCAATGCCACCAGTCTTGTTGATGAAGTGGGTAATGAACTCTTGATACTGAAAGGATTTAAATTAAGATTGCAGGATTACGTGAATCAACAAGAGCTTTTGCAGGCTCTACAATGCTGTCACCATTAGGAATGGAAAAACATGGCAACACTTGTCCAAGCTTTCTCTGAATTTGTCACTGCTCGATGTTCAACGCTTCTCAGCTTGTTGTTACTGATAATCTATACCATCGGACAACCATTTTGTGAGCTTAAATCTCAACATATATAATCTCAAGGATATATTTGTGCCATCAAATATATACGGAACCTAAGAGTTTGCTTAATGGTTAACTAAGGCCTGTATATGTTATGCCTTTTTAGGATTTAAACTCTATATTATCGCTAAAATTCTCATGATTTTTCTAATTCTGATGTAAATAATCTGTCTCTTTACCGATTCAAAGTAGTGAACAAAAAAAAAAAAAAGATAAGGGGGAGAGTACCTGTATTTGGTATCCCATGTTAACCATAAATGCTTTAGAAATTGGCTCAACACCAATCCATTCACCATTCCTTAAGACTTGAAGCCCAAACACATCACTTTCTTGTTGTAAAATGGTTATGAGATTAGGATCACAATGTTCGGAGACTCCAAAGGTCAAACTTGGATCTGGTTATGGTGGATAATGATTGACTAACATACTTGGGATTTCACTGAGCTTACCCCCAAATAACCAGACTCCAGCCCCAATCCTTCACAAATTAACTCCAAGATCGTTGCGGACAGTTTTAATTTTTACTTCAGTAGCATAAGCCCCAACAGCATGTCTGTAAAAAATAGCAGATTTTTTTTTTATGTTTTTAAATTATTTTAATGTACTGATATTAAAAACAAATTTGCAAGCTCAATTTACCGGTATCTTGCTGGCTTTTCAGGCCAGTGTTGAATGCATTCCTCTAGAGGGTGACAAGAGTTCCTTAAATTATCTCGCCATAAGTGAACATCTTCAGTAGCATAAAGTAAACTACTTGTATACAACATGCAATGATCGTTTCTCGTTGGATCCTCACAGTAGAAGCTTGTCTTGTCCTGTTCAGGCAGCTTAAAGAATTCCTTGAAGACATTCATTGTGTCATTCATCAAATCTTCAGTGACGCCATGATTGATCACCTGTACTTAATTTGTGAATTATATAATTCTCTACCTTGATTAACTATTAGGCATATGATGATCACCATTTATTTTAATTAAATCAAAGAGGTAAGTGACTGCACATGCTAAATCTAAATCATATTCGAGCATGTTACTGTTAAAGAGGGTTAATATAAATCAATATCATGCGATTTTATCAAACAGTTCTAGCTCATATAGTCTGGACCGTGTAAATAACAATGCTCATAATATTTGAAGTTGTGAACATGAAAAAAAATCCATAATCTTGGCCAGCTTTCAGAATTTTCTGTATTGTAGAATCTATATTGACTAATGGATATTCCTTCAAGATCTATAACTGGTATGGACTTGCTTCCATTGAAAGTGACATTCCCTGGTCGCTTTTCCGGTGGAAAAACATACTTCTCAGGCACGGTTTGGACATTATTCCAGCTTGAGACGAGCTTCTCCATTTCCAAGCTACGATGCCAAACTTCTACATAGCCACACTAAGCTAGTGGACAATTTTTGCTGTCTCAATTGTCTTATATACTTGTGCATGTGTGAGCTCAATGGGATTGCTAAGTTATCTGGATGCTGTTAAGCTTGACGGAAAATTTGAACAGTAACAAAAGACGTTACTTAGCGTGAAAAAAAAGAAGAAAAGAAAAGGACTCATATATTTAGCAACTCTTGTATTTTATTTTATGATGGAAACAATCCCTATCAAACCTAATTAAGCAACACGTGTTTCATAACTTATCCAACACCTATAATAAATCTATGATAAATACACGTCGTGTAATGCATTATACCATGAAAATAAATATATTAATTATATAATGATATTTTACCTCTAAAATGATTTCAAACCTACTATTTAATCTAAATTCATCAATGCCGTTTCTGAAAATTGATGCCGTCGTGATGAAAAGAAGAAAACAGAATAGTTGAGTTGAAACGTGAACGTCGTGTACATTGTATGGTGACGATGGTGGAAGTAGTAACCTCCTTATGATTTCCTGGCGGACTCTAGTACGTGCTCCTCACCATGTCGATCAGTGCACTAATGGGTTTGGATCAGTGGAAAAAATGATGACATGTTGGAAAATGATGCCACCCTCACAGTCCAAGAGTGCAAATTCAACATTAATAAATGGATAATTAAGAGGAGAAAGAATCCAAAAAATATGTAACAATCTCAACAGCTAAGAGGTTAGATTGTAGGTTCTATTTCAAAGGCAAGTGTCTATTGATTCTCATCATTATAGTAATAAAATCAAGTATTTTCTTATGTTAAATTAAGATAGTTCCCACTTCAAAGAGGAAGCACAAAGTTAAACAAGAGAATTTTAAGAATTCAGGAAAAAAAACCCAACTTACGAGCAATAGCTAGACATGGACAAGAAACAATTCTAACATTGTCGAACAGATTTGGTGGAGGATAGAAATATGAAGAGAGTGTCCCATCAAATGTTTTGATTTCCTGGCCTACTTGCTATGCATACAAGGTTCGGCCCACTAAGCTTTTCATTTGGGTTTGAATTTCCTGGCCTCATGAGTAATTTTTATCTGGGCTGGACTTGAATATCTCTATATAACATTTAAGGCTGGATGGGCTTGTCTCTTTAGCAGGCCTTCTTAGGCTCTTGTCAGCTCCAAGCCTGTACGTTATTATTGAATGATGTTTGGGAATGAACAATCTCAGTCCATCTGGGAAATTTGTACCACGCAGTTCATCAAAGCGAAATGGTTTTGCCAGGTTTCGCAAGAAAGCAGCGCCTATTGAATGTGCTAAATGTCAATAGAGAGCTCATGAAGCAATTAAACATAAATGATAATAGAATAAGTTAAGATGCATCTGGAGAGAGTGATTAACGAAGCCCGAACCGCTAAGATAATTTGAGTCCGAATAAGATTTTAATTCAATTCAATGTTTGGAAAGAAAGAATGAAAGTGGGAAGAAAGTAAATTCTCAAGAAAAATACCCTCTCGTTTTCTATTTCAATACAATTATCTAAACAAACAAGTGTGAATTGATTTAAAACAAATACGACATCAAATAGAGGATGGAAGGTTGATTTTTAGATCATGGATATATATATATATATATATATATATATATATATATATATATATATATATATATATATATATATATATAACATCAAATAGAGGATGTTATATACATATATATATATATATATATCTTAAAGTGATAATGAATGAAATTATAGTAATAACATTTATGATGATTTCATGCCCTTTCTTTTTTATTGTATGCTTCCTTCCTTGTAATATCAAATTCTTATTTTGTTTTCTAGTTTACTTTTGTAACTTATTTAAGGTCTTGTAACCTTCTAAAAACCACAAATTATTATTGAGATTCTAGAGAAAATAAAATTATGAATTTGTGGTTCACCTTAGCAGCTTTTTTGCACATTAAAAATCACATTCAGATGTTTTTCCTTGTTTTACTACCTTGAGTTTAACACTTCCTTGTTTTACTACCCTGAGTTTACACTTGCATTAAAAGATCTAATCGCACCACACTAAAATAACATTTCATGAAGAAATTTTTGATCCGATTGTTGGTTATTATCAAATTTTTTATATTTTTACATGAGTTTCTAAAGATTATTTTCTCTAAAGTAGCACTACAACATTGCTACTCGAATGGTCAGATAACCAATCAACCAGTTTCATTGCCTACCAGAAACCAGTTCATCCAATTAATTAGAGTTTCACCTTATCAGGCTTCAAGTATGACGTATGTTGATTCACTAATTACTTCAATATTTTCGTTTTCTTGGACAGTTTCACGCGAGATGCGCGGGTGCTCTGTTCTTACAATTCCAAGGTGTATAGTGGGATCCATGTCTTTAGAATCAAGGCAGTCAAAATCGCGAGTCAACTCGCAAACTCGTACGAGTTTGCGAGTTGGCTCCGAAAACCTGGTTAAACCGGTAGAAAAATCGAACCCGGTCAAACTCGGTCAAACTCGTCCGATTTTACGATCCAGAATTTTCATTATTTTAAAACCAAATTTTACACTGATTTATTTAATTACCTCTTATATTTATACACAAAAATATTTACCTTCTTATTTCTCTTAAAGAAGGAAATACTTCAGATTTAAGCCTTAAAACTCTCGGCTTCTCCCTCCCCTGTATTTAAAAGGAGAGGAATTGAGACAAAATTGCATTTGTCCGATGTGGGACAAATGCAATTTGTCCACTCTACAGCCGAGAGTCTCTCGGCTGTATTTAAAGTTCTCTCATATTGAGAGAACATTATGGTTGTCCGATGTGGGACAAATGCCCACATCGGACAAATATATATATATATATATATATATATATATATATATATATTTTTATATATATATATATATATATAAAAAAAATTATAAAAAAATATATATTATAAAAAATTAAAATTGTTGTGTTGATTTTATAAAAAATAAAAATTATATATATATATATATATATCATGGAATCACTCTTGAAAATCAGTAATATTAACTTTAAAATTTATACTTAAATTTTTTTAATATATATTTTTCGGGTACGATCTTTCTACGATTTTACGATCCGATTTTACGATCCGATTTTTCGGAGCCCTTTCCGATCCGTGTCAAAATCTCGATTTTGACTGCCTTGTTTAGAATTACTCCTTGGACCCACTTGCATTTTTATTTTATTTTTGTTTTATTGTGTGAAAGCACGTCCTCAACCTTCGAGGCTCCTCCCAAGTTAATCTCATTTCTATCATACCAATATTATAGTTTTTATTCTTTTTTAGTTAACAAAATTTTTAAGTAATCACTTGGCGCTTATAGGATTTTTTTCATTCAAAGCCTCTGTACAGTCATCTTCAGCCTCTCGAAATCTGAACAAAAAGAAAATGAATGAAAAAAAATGTCATATTCATGAAAATTATCGTCACAGGCAATAAAGCAACCTCTCAATGACAAGATGAAATGAAGATGATCAAACACCTTCTAGTTATCATGAGTTGTGAACTTATATTGCACTAGGCAACAAGAACTCTGCACAACCCCTACCAATCTAACAATATCTGACAGGAAAGACTTGCCTTTTGATTTTGAGATATGCAATTGCCCTATTTGCATGGGCTGCAGCTGTTGGTGACACGGCTATGCTTCTTGAATAGCATTCAATAGCTTCATTAAACTTCTTCTGCTTAAAATACTCATTTCCCTGTGAATTAAAAAATTGCAAACTTAGCATCACAATCCATTACCAGCGAATCTTTTTTAAGTGCTATCGCAGGAAAGTTCATACCAATTCTTTCTCTGAGGTAGCATCCACAGAAACCTCATCAGTTGTAAAACTACTTGATAGATGATTGATTGCACCAAAGTTCCTTGAGTAATCATACTTTCCTGAACCACTTCTAGAGGAATCAGCCGCAGAAGTTTTTCCTTTTGATCTTCCATCCTCACCAATCTTCCGAGTAATTTATAAAACTATGATATAAATTCTTATTAATTTATCATTAAAATTAAAATATTTATCATAGGTTTATAATTAAGCTATAGTGTAAACAGATAACTCAATTGAATAATATGCTATTATAAAATGAGTAGTGAATTCTATTTATCAGTTTAAATTTTCGTTTAACATCTAAATTTGAAGGAAATGAGATATCTAAAAGCTTATTTAACTTGCTATTTTTCTAGCTTTTACTATTTTACTTTTCAAAAAGTGATTAGTTAGGATTTTAAGATTTATGTTTTGTTTTGATTATTGTTTTTTTTTTAAATTTTTTTTTTTTATGATGCTCGCTTGTTTTCCAAAGCAAAGACAAATTTAATTCTATAAACATTTTTTTTAATATTTAGTTTCTTAAAGAAGATTTTTAACTTATTTCTTTAATAGTAATTTTGATGTGAAAGATTTTACTCATTTATATCATTAATGGTAATATTACCAACAACATAACAGACAACCAAACATGCTATAAGTATCTAGATAGAATCTTTGTGATGCAAGAAGTGTTTATATAGGATCTCTTCATCAAAAATAATTGATATCATTAAAAAATAAAAGAAAAAGAAACAAGTATCCAATTCTATGAAAACCAAAGTTGTCAATTTCGCTTTGGTTGGTATCTCGTTTTTTCAATTGGAACTGAATGTTTCAGTTTCGGAGGCACTACAAGAAAATGACCTTGTTTGCAACGGAGGCTTCCGTTGCAAACAATGAAGGCAGACGTTGCTAATATTAATTAGCAACGGCATTTCCAACGGATGCCATCCGTTGGAAAATGGTCGTTTCAAATTTCACTTGCAACGGATTGTCCGTTGCAAGTGAAATTTCAACGGCTTTGCAACGGAACATCCGTTGCAAATTGCAATGGATGTTCCGTTGCAATTTCAAGCTTTGAAACGGAAATGCCGTTGCAAAGCTGATGGAAATTGCAATAGCAGTTGCAACGGAAATTCCGTTGCAACTGCTAATTAATTTTTAAAATCAATATTAAATATATTTAATTTTTAACTAATTACAAATAAATATTTTAAAAATACTAGAACATATTGAAATATTATTAATATTGAAAACAAAATAAATATGGTGGAAATAAAAATTATTATAAATTAAAATTCATAATACAATAGAGATTTGATTACATTTACATGTCTAAGTAAATCAATATGGAAAAAAAATACATATTTTAAAGTGTTTAAGGCGGAAATGATCTACGATGTTGTGGATGAGAGGAAGATGGACCATTATGGACTTGCAGCTGACTTCCTACATATACAGCCGAGAGCAGAAAGTTAGCAAAAATGTTAACATATCATAAATTTGAGTTTAATTAAAAGCCTACAAGATCATATCAACCATCTCACACTTGTATAGGTATCTAAACATGTAAACCTCCATACATCTGCAATAGATACAAAGACTAGAAAACAAATACATAAAAGAAATTAATGCCAGGGCAACACTTTAAAACATGTATTAAAGAGTAATGGGAAAAACAAAAATCAAATACATAAAAGTACCATGACAACGAACTATGAATCTTTTACTTCGAACAGAAGGACCAAGTCATAGCACCAGTGCTTTAGGGAACAAAATGATTGTAAATTTTCAGATTCAAACAAATTAAGGAAGTTTGACTATATTTGGATTTTAACCACCCATAGTTAACTCCCTGTTAGGGACAAAATGCAAAGAACAGGGAAAGGAAGGCAGTCAATAACAATGGTAGTATACTGGAAAGAGGAGAAGATAGCCCTTTCCATGGCCCTTAGTTATAATGATCCACGAGCATGTTATCAAACTGGAAATGCAAGTTTTTAAGATGCCCATGTAGCATTTAATTCTTCCCAACAATTTAAAATTTTCTATAGCCAGATCTCTCTAAACCAGCCTCAGTCCTTTAAGTATCAGCCAGTAATTACTTCTACGTGCACGATCTGCAGCTTCTGACTTTTAGATACCACTTCTTATTTGACCATGATAATAACTCATCAGAAAAAATGCTGCTGATCGCCACTTGTTCTGACGTCTCAATTCTTGATTTGTAGGCATTTCTCAACAATAATGTTTCGGACCGGAATGAGCAAAACCCAGATCCAAATTCCCACTTTAGTTGACTACAACTACTCAAATCTAAGTTCTGTTCCCCTATCCATACAACATAAAATCTAAATTTCTTTCAAGGACAAGGTTTCTGGGAAAAGGAACAACCTTTCAAGGTTGTTATGTACAAAAAAAAAATCTAAAGATCATAAATTACCACAAATCTCAAAAACCCATTTGCAAAATCACAAGAAAAAACTAAACATAAATCTACAGACAGTACAACACATGCACATATATACACATATAGAGAGAGAAATTCACCATATAAACATAACATTCAGAGACTCGAAAGAGAACAAGCTCTATAGCTTCAGTTTCTTCACTCTCTATTTCATTCGGTGACTTCTCTACTTTCTCCATGATCTCAAGAGAGAAAGATTAAATCTTGATACAGAATCAAGGATAAGTTAAATGAAGATGTGAAATCACAGAGATAAAGTTTGGAACATTATGGGAATTTTAGAAAAAAAATAATACAGAGGGGTGTCTAAGAAACAAGGAATTGAGTTTCAAGAGGGAATATGTCTCTCTGGGTTTTCCCTTGCTTGTAAAAAAAGGCTAAGACTTGCAAATTTCTTGAAACCCTCTTCCCTAAATCGAGTACCCAAAAGAAATTATATGGGAATGAAGGAACAAAAGAAATGGGATCTTCGTTGTACCCAAAAAGGTCAGCACCTCTAAAAAATTCACCACATTTCAAACACAAATTACTCGTCTCTCTTCTACTCAGTTACCCACAATGCAGGAAATTAAATTAAATGCAAGCAACATGTAAATACATACCGTGCCGTGCACCAGACGAAGCAGATCTTCGTTCTCGTTGTTATGGGTCTTGTGGGTAACTGAATATCGACGCCGATGAGGAGTAGATCACGAAGCTTAGCTGGAATTAACAAGGCGATTTACTGTTCAAAAATTGGTTCAGAGGAGAGTGCAAGAATTAAGAGAACGGGAGAGATAGAGTGACGAAGAAGAAAGTGTTAATGTATAAGCTGCTCACGTGGACTAAATAAACAGATACATACATGACAGCTGGCAGTGACAACTGGCAGTGACAACTGGCAGTGAAGAAGAGGAAGAAGCCAATTCATATAAACATCAAAACATGCATTACGTGTGTGTTGAACATGCATTAAGTGCTGCATTAGGTTCTTTTAAGTAGTTTCAATTCAGTTACAAGTTGTTGTACATGTAAAACACATGCTCAAGAATCAGAACTATATAAGAGCATTTCATCAAGCATTTTGTAAGCAAGAAATACAGAAATACCTTTTGCTCTGCAATCTTCTTATTCCCAGCTCTTAAACTCTCTCAAATCCTTCTCTCCCAAATCAACAAGCAACCTGCAAATTATCAAACAAACAACAACAAACTCAAATCAAGAAATCAAACAGAAAGGATATTTAATTAATTTAAACAGAAGCACGCCAATCGATATTATTAATTTATATTATTTTTCAAATTACAACATTTGCAGCGGAGTTTTTCGTTGCAAAACTTATTCTGATTAAAAAAATAATAAGTCATTTGCAACGGATTTATTCTGATTAAAAAAATAATAAGTCATTTGCAACGGATTTGCCGTTGCAATTGACTTATTATTATTTTTAATCGGAATAAGTTTTGCAACGGAAAAGCCGTTGCAAAATATATTCCATTACCAATCTTCTCCAATTTTTGCAACGGATGTTTTTCGGTTGCAAACTCCGTTGCAAACGGGCTCTTTTTCTTGTAGCGAGGGTTTCGGCGCGCTGTTCGGGGTTGTACTGTTTATATATAATTAATTAATTATATATATGAAAAAAATTAAAAAGCAAAAAAAATATATATAATTTTTATTTTTTATAAAATCAAAGTTGACGTAACAAATTTATTTTTTATAATATATATATTTTTAATTTGTATTGTTTTGATTTTGGTTCTCGCATTTTCAATATATCTCATAAACAATGAATTATATATGTGTGTGTGTGTAAAATCAATTTGATGATGCTTAGAAAAAAACAAGAAAAGCAGGTCACATCAGTGACCCATAACAATTTATCTAGACGGGAGATGATTTTTTTTTCTATAGTTGAAATGGCATAAACGAAATAATACTGGTACGTTTCAACCGGTATTTGACTGAAAAATCTAGAATAAGCTGAAATTTAAACCAAGATAAAAATGATGAAGTGATATTTTGCTTAAGCGTGCACAGCATCATCGTTTTTCGCAAGTTGAAGGGGAACATGATGAGCAGAGAATCCTCACAAATTCTCTATATATTCTCCATTTCTTCTTGTCGTTTCTTCGGTTTATCTTCACGCCTCTTCCTAGTGGAATCCTGGCCCAATATTTTTCTTATGCCTCCGCCTAAGATTTTCAATCAAAGTTAATGCACAGATTCTCTCTAGCATCTTTGCAATTAAGAAAAAAAATACAAATAGAAAGGGCAAACCTCGGATTCCCTGTTTGCCTTTTCAACTTGCATCCTACGTCTTTGAAGATCCTCAGCTCTCTTCAGTTGCTGCTCTAATTCAGAGAGTTTCTCCTTTTTCTCTGTTGCCAAAATAATCAGGAAATTAAATCTGGGAAATTCCACAAATGCACGATTGGGGGATCTCAAAAGAAAAAACAATTACTAACTCTTAGGATCGAGGAGCTGGAGGTAACCCATATGGGAACTCTATCAAACTAGCAAAACCAGAGGAGACATCTCTGCCAGTTTGCAGTGCTCGTTGACGGGTAGTGACTGTCATTTCCTTCTTAGAGTGTGCTGATAGATCAACCAACTCTTTTCTTGGCTTCTTCCTCTTTGATGTACGGTCACCATCTGAGCCCAAATCTTCCTCTTCCAAATAATCAGTATCTTCATATACTCTCCCTAATTTAGATTTCTTGCCAAAACTAGTTGAGCCATGAACTCCAGCACATACATCTCCTTCATCATTCAGACCATCAACATCTCTCTCTTCATCTTCAAACCCTGCACCATGATTAGCGCTGATCTTTGATGTCTTGACTTTTTCAAGGAACCGAATCTCATCATCATCCTCAGCTCCATCGTCAAGAGCTCCATCTAATAGGCGTTTCTTAGGGACCCGCTTACTCTTACGAACTGGTTCAGACGGATTAGTTTGCTTTGAAAACAGATTCTCAACTCTCAAACCATCTGCTTTCCCATCATTTAGACCACTTCTAGAGAAATCCTTCCATGGGACTCCTTGCAAACCACTTCCTTTACCTGAAGCAAAGGAATGGTTGTTGTCCAAATTCTCCTGCAAGAAGGATGTTAGCTGTAACTAGTGGTGCTTATATAAGTATCAATCATTAGAAGGCTGCAGCAAAACACTGTCAGCTGGGCCAAAATCTAGTTACTACTAGGTATTTATAATATAGAAGAGAAATAAATACAAGAAGGAGATGTGTCATTCATCAAATCTCCAGTGACGCCATGATTGATCAACTGTACTTAATTTGTGAATTATATAATTCTCTACCTTACCTTGATTAACTATTAGGCATATGATGACCATTTATTTTAATTAAATCAAAGAGGTAAGTGACTGCACATGCTAAATCTAAATCATATTATTCGAGCATGCTACTATTAAAGAGGATTAATATAAAACAATATCATGTGATTTTATCAAACAGTTCTAGCTCATATAGTCTGGACCGTGTAAATAACAATGCTCATAATATTTGAAATTGTGAACCTGAAAAAATCCATAATCTTGGTCAGCTTTCAGAATTTTTTGTATAGTAGAATCTCTGTCTTGACTAATGGCTATCCCTTCAAGATCTATAACTGGTATGGACTTGCTTGCATTGAAAGTGACATTCCCTGGTCGGTTTTCCGGTGGAAAAACATACTTCTCAGGCACGGTAAGTGCACTAACGGGTTTGGATCAGTGGAAAAAATTATGACATGTTGGAAAATGATGTCTCCGTAACAATCCAAGACTTCCAATTCAACATTAATAAAAGCATAATTAAGAGGAGAAAGAATCCAAAAACATCAAGAAACATGGGATTCTTCTATTTTGTTATGCAACAATCTCAACAGCTAAGAGGTTAGATTGTAGGTGTTATTTCAAATGCAAGAATCTATTGATTCTCATCATTATAGTAATAAAATCATGTATTTTCTTATATTAAATTAAGATAGTTCCCATTTCAAAGAGGAAGCACAAAATTAAACAAGAGAATTTTAAGATTTTAGAAAACAAAAACCAATTTACAAGAGCAATAGCTAGACATGGACAAGAAACAATTCTAACATTGTCGAACAAATTGTGAGAAAACCCATATTTGGTGGAGGATAGAAATATGAAGAAAGAGTAGGAATTGATGGTCTAATCCTCCTCGCAAATGTTTTGATTTCCTGGCCTACTTGTTATGAAATCATTGAATACTTGCTATCAAGAAGAGTTTTTTAGGCTCCTGAGTTTTTTTCACTTTTTGGGATCAAACAAATGCAAACTTGTTGTTAGATAGCATTCATAATTTATATCCTTCGAGGTCATTGGAACATCTACTCTTTTTAACTCTTTGCCTATTTAGGGAATTCATTATTTCATCTAATTGAATTCATAGATTATTATTTGATACTCCAACCATCTCGAGCTGGAAAACTTGTGGGAATCAATCACTGCAAAACAGTTGCAATTGTTTATAATATTCAATGCTCGTGGCCTCTCAGCACTCCATATTAACTTTCAAAAATAAAATATCGATTGTAAGCAATGAAGAAATGGTTGAAAATGAATGTGTTTTTAAAAGACAAGGCCACCATGCGAAACCAAAGAAACAATACAGAATAAGAGAAATTATCTTTTATTTGACAAAAATACGATACTGCAAACTATTTCTTATGAATATATCCCTATTACAAGAAACCAAGAATTGATTGGTTGCTCAAGACAACATAACAAGACAGAGCAAAGCATAATAAGACATAACCAGGAAACAAAAAATCATGGAAACAAGCATAAGGACAAACACAAGTCACATCAAAACAGAAAGGATAAGCTACAAGAACCATATACTTCGAAGGAACACTTCTCACAGGCAAACTGTCAAACAAGTGGTGAGCGGCCATTGATTTGGACCACCTACGCCCGTAGCCATACGACTGCTTCCCTATAGAGGATGACAACAAATTTAGAAAGCAGCACACAAGCTCATGATAAGACCCAATTACCTTCTGGATCTGAAAAACTTTCGAAAGTTAATAGCCAAAACACAGTAGCAAGTGTCGATGCATTCTTCAATGAAGTAAAACCACCTGCGTCGCCAATGCGGATTTATGCACAGTACTGCTACAATTGTCAACACCACAATTATGTAACACACACCAAAGCTCACATAGAAACTGTCCATGTCTATTGACCCATCATCTCCATTGGAATTGGCGGGCACTCTCTCTGATGGTGATTCTGTTTTGTCGCAACTGTTTCGCAATAGAGGTCCACAAAGAAGAGGATTGCCTTTGTAACAGCTCTCATCAAAGGTACCAAATTGGTTTTTCATATCCGGTGTTCTTCCCGACAAATTATTGTACGACACGTTGAAAACTGCTAGAAAGGTCAGTTCAATGAGTTGTGCAGGAATTCTACCATTCAAGTTGTTGTGAGAAAGATCCAAGCTCTCTATCTGCTTTAGATTGGAGAAAGATGAAGGGATCAATCCAGTGAGATTATTTTGTGACAGGTTTAGAGAATGTATCCCACTTAAGTTTCCCCATTCTATAGGGATTTCTCCAGTGAATCTATTGCAAGAGAGATCCACGGCAGACATGTAACGAAGGATATTGCCCGCGTAAGTGTAGAAATTTTTCTTTGATGTAAGCTCTACAACTATGTTTACACTGATCTTTTCCATTGTTTCAGCCCGGTTATACAGACCAGGTTGCTTACCATAGATGAACCCAGATTTTTCATCTGATGCGGTAGAATTTAAATCGGTCAAACATGAGGGTAAATGACCATAAAAATTATTTTTTGAAAGATCCAATATGCTTAATCTCTTTAACAAGCATAACTGATGAGGAAGTTCCCCATTGAATTGATTAGATTTGAGAACAAAAATGCTCAATTCGGAAAGGCTAGCAATCCAATCTGGAATGGGCCCAGTTAAGTTGTTATGGCTAAGATCTAATGTCACCAAGGAAGAGAGATTATAAAAAGCATATGGCAGTGGACCGCTCAATTGATTTCTGTAGAGGTGGACATAGCGTAAAGATGGTGCATCGAAGCCCAACGGTAATGACCCAGACAAATTGTTTTCAGAAAGATCTAGATATTCAAGCCCAGCAAAATTGAAATATTCTATAGGAATGGTACCTTTAAAATGATTTCTGGACAAGTCAATTCCCACTAAGAATATTGAAGAGTTCCATATTCTCCTTGGAAGCATGCCTGACAAGAGATTGTTATTGATATCAACAAGCTGAAGTGATGATTGTGCAAGTGATAAAGTACCTGGTACTTCTCCTAGAAATCTGTTTCCATCTAGATAGAGGTAACTGAGATTAGTCATGTTGAACATAGAAGGTGTTAATCGCCCAGTGAAATTGTTATTGGATAGCTTCAAATACTCCAAAAAAGAGTCTCCTCTTGGCAAATTATGGTCAGGCAGCTCACACGACATATGATTGTTGGAAAGATCCAACTTTACCAGAGAGCTCATATTCCAAAAACAAGGAGGAATACAGCCTGTGAGGCTATTGTTAGCCATGATGAAGTTCTCCAAACCTGGAAAAATCAAACACGCGTTTCTTGCAATTTGACCATGTATGTTGCTGCCAGACAAATCTATTGTCTGAAGGTTGGGTCTGGGATTTTGTGGCAGCTGCAAAGGACCTATAAATGAGGTGTTTCTCAAATATAGTCCATTTAACTTTGTATTATTCTCAACCAGCCAAGATGGGAAAGGTTCTCCAATGAACTTGTTGTGGGATAGATCAACGAGCACCAAATCATATTGGCTACGGAGGAAGCTTGGAAACCCAACATTGATTAATTTTGAAATACAGTTTGAAGCACTGAAAGAATTAAGCTGGAGCTTTGGAACTGAAGGCTGAAAACTAGATGCAGGTACTAGCTCATTGTTATCGCATTCAATGTCCTTGAGGTTGGAGAGGTTCATAAATGAACCTAATGATATTGGAACTTGAAAGTAGTTATCTGAAATAAAGAGGTATCCAAGCTGCGAAAGATGGGAAAGGTGACTGGAGGCAATATTTCCCGCAAATTGGTTGTCAGATAAATCCAACTGCCATAGAGATGATAGATTTCCCAAACAAGGAGGGAGAACGCCCTTTAGATTGTTCTGACCGAGATATAGCTCTTCAAGATTCTTCAGTTCACACCAGCCTGTACAATAAATCCATGTTAAGTGTATTAATTATTGAGAGATGCATTCGAAAATACAAGTTTGTTTTTTTAGTGATGTAATTTACCTTGGTGAGGCAGAGTGCCATTTAGCATACATCGTTCCAAATTCAGAATTCTGAGAGCAGGCAATGGTCCAATAATGCTAAGAAAACTTGTTGTGATGGGAGAAGCATCATCCAAGACTAGCTCTTCAAGTTTGGTCAAATTCTGCGGTGCTAAAGAATTGAGAAAGGGCATTCTGAATATCAAACAATGAAGTTAAATGAAACATAAAGGGATTGAGTTTTGTGCTGTCCCATTTGTTGATAAAAATACTAAAAATTGTCATAAACATAATAACAGAGGAAGGGGTAGGGCCTTACATAAAATTTTATTAAAATTATTTCCTAAATAAATTTCTATTTTATGTATCCATATGCATAAGTAGCTTATAAAAGTAAAAAAAGGAGAAGTTTTTGTGGATAAAAATACTAAATCTTGTCATAAACATAATAATATGAAAGTGATTATATAAACGTAATAACAGAGGAAGGTGCAGGGCCTCATATAAATTTTTATTAAAAAAAACATTGGAATTCTTAGATTTTAATGAAATGGATGAAAGACTGACATTTTATGACATCCGATGAAAGGAACACAGAGCAATGAGTGGTTCATAAATGACTCAAATAATTAAACAGAAATTTGAATTTTTCAAATAATTATTTTGACAAAAACAGTTATAAATCTAATAATTAAATCAGACTAAAATTCTTAGATTTTATTTGATTTTTGTTTCACTAACTTTGTGAGTCATTTTTTTTATTACAGATTTACTATTTAGATTATTGTATTCAAAAGTTTTCAATTGAAGGCGTACAAATATTTTGAGGTTGAGAAACCCAAAGTTTTATCATTTGCAATATGTTGTGTCAAGTGCGACATAAGCCTTCTAATTTAATAAAACATAAATTTAGTTTAATCATACTCTAATATTTGTTCATTTATAGGTAATTGTTCATTTTAATTACCTTGAGCAGGAATGGTGCCATGGAAGTCAACTCCAGTCAAGGATAAAACCTGAAGAGTAGTTCCAATGTTCCCAAGAAAGCTTGCTGGGAGAGAAGAACCATCGAGGGACATTTCTTCAAGGCTAGTCGAATTGCACAACCCTGTGTGGAGTAGATAATATAAATCCATTGACGAAAGTGGTATATATAAATATCATGTATGTTTCAGGCACCAAAAATGTCACTGACCTTTACCAAAGTGTTTTCCTTCAAATTTACTCTCACTAGCATGTAAGGTCTTGAGTGATGGCAACCCTCCCAATGACTCTAGCAAAATGTTTTCCTTGAAGTCAATTGAGTCCAGATGCAAGACTTCCAATTTCGTCAAACCTGTGATAGAGAGCAAAATCAATAATTTACTGATGCTCTTTCTTTTAATGATTATTATTATTATTTTATTTCAAGTGGTTATGTGAAGTGTGAACCGTTTGTGCTTTTCATGAAATGATTTCAAACTTTCACTAGTTTATTTTATTTATATTTAATTTCTATCAAATAAAATGGTGGGGGTAATTAGATTTGAACTTATAATTATTTAATCAATAAAATTCTAATATCATATTAAAAAGTTATCGTATCTAAATATTAAGATATTAAATAGAACTATAATATATAATTTATAATATTTTTAACAATGTTATCATCATGGTTATTGTAGAATGAGCATAGTGCATGCAGAGTAATTGTTCTACAAACTCTTGCACTTTACTTTTTTTTTATTAACATGGGTGTCCAGCCCAGCTTGCGCGCACCTTGACTAATCTCATGGACCCTGAAGTTAATGACCATATAAGCCTCCAGTGACTATCATATTAGGAACCACAAGGGTCGAACCTAAGACCATAGAAGGAGCAAACCCCTTAGTCTCAATCTCGTACCACTGGTCCATCTATTCTTTACTTCTTGTTTGCTATGTAGTTGGGAATTTGAACTTAAAATTATAGATATAAATACTTTATAATTTGGACTACTCTAACAGTACTTTCCTGATGGTAGATAATAATAATATATAATGTTAGAGAGTTACAACTATTGTTGACACGAACATGAAGGAACAATACACCTTTTTGAATTAAATAACCTTTTAATATAATATTAACATTCTAATAATTAAATATTCACTAGTTTTAATATTTAATAAAATTAATGATTTGTCTATGTAAGTTTCAAAATTAGAATTATTTCACTTGAAAAATTGCGATTAATTATATAAAGCTTTTTTAAGGCATCATGCAAGCAACTTAATGGTTAATGCACATCTAATTATTATATAAGTTTGTTAAATGATAAATTAAGCCATCGAGGTACGTAGGAATGATTTACCACAAAGACCAATTGTTCCTGTGAAGCTATTGTTTGATAGATCTAGATATTCGAGAGTTGAGAAACCATTGAGAGACGATAAAATGTTGTCGTTGAATTTATTGTCGATAAAACTTAAGTCGAGAATCTTCAATTTCCTCAACCCAGATGCTAGTCCTTGAAAACCTGGAAGAAAATTGTCAGAAGCAAAAACATTTAACCCACCATTCTAATATCCATAAAAACTAAAACAATTGATTCTTTCAAAAGAAGTACGCTAAATAATAAATTAATTGATTGTTTGAGACTGTAGTTGAGGTTGCTTTTGAAAGTACTTTCCGTTTAAAAATTCATAAAAATAATGTTTTTTTTTTTAAATTATTTTTGACATAACCACATGAAAAACAATAAAAAATTAATTTAAAATAAAAAATTAAAATTTTTTTCAAAAATACTTTTTGAAACACAACGCTAAACAGGCCTAATCCCACAAAAGAGCACCATTCGAGGTACGGAGGAATGATTTACCACCCAGACCAACTGTTCCTGTGAAGCAATTGCCTGATAGATGTAGTGATTCGAGAGTTGATAAACCACATAGAGATGATAAAATGCTGTCGTTGAATTTATTGTCACTTAAGAAGAGAATCTTCAATTTCCTCAACCCAGATGCTAGTGCTTGAAAACCTGAAAGTAAATTGTCAGAAGCAAAAACAAATAACCCAGCATTTTGATATCCATAAAAACTAAAACATTTGATTCTTTCTAAAGAAATTAGCTAAATAATAAATTAAATGATTGTTTGGGACTTTGGTTGAGGTTGTTTTTTAAAGTGCTTCTTATTTATAAATACATAAAAATGATATTTTTTATTTTTTAAAAATCATTTTTGACATAAGCACATGAAAATGATTTACCAACAATAAAAAATTTAATTTAAAATAAAAAATAAAAAAATTCAATTTTTTTCAAAAATATTTTTGAAACGTAATATCAAACGGGCTTAAGCCCCACAAAAGAGCGCCATTCGAGGCACGAAGGAATGATTTACCACGGAGACCAACTGTTCCTGTGAAGCAATTGCCTGATAGATCTAGAGATTCGAGAGTTGAAAAACCTTCGAGAGTTGAAAAACCACTGAGAGACGATAAAACGCTATCGTTTAATTTATTGTCACTTAAGTTGAGAATCTTCAATTTCCTCAGCCCGGATGCTAGTCCTTGAAAACCTGAAAGAAAAATGCATTCCAATATCCATAAAAACTCAATGTAAAGTTGTTACTTGAAATATCAATTTCTGTGTAAACTAAAAAGAATAGAGAGCAAAGAACCTTGATTCTTTAAGCCACCAACTAGATGGTTCCGGCTTAAGTAGAGAGTCTCCAGTTCTTTGAAAGGCAGAAACAAAGATGCATTGAGATACAAGTCTTTTTCAAGCCCATAATAATTTACCCTAGAAAGATATAGTTCGATCACTCGGTTTGTGGTGTTGTCACACGAAACCCTATACCAGTTACAGCAATTTAAATCCTCTTTATCCCAGCCTTGTAGGCCAGAGGACGCAGCACCTGCATGAATGAACCAAGCTTTGATCTCGAGGAGACCACTTCTCTCTTCCTGCAAACAGCAGTGGCACCGGTCGTTGACGAAGGCCAAAGCCATGAGCAGCATCCACACCCACAAGAATTGCCTCATTCTTAATAACGCTCCTTCTGCTTCACAAACTACAAAACCAAGCTAGCCGTCTCTTATATACAAACTTGTCCTCTGCATGCATTTGATAGGACAGTGACAGTTGTCTGTTTCATTGAATTTTCCAACACTTGATAGTTGAATGGAGTTTTATCATTCTATTTTCAAAATAAAATTAATATAGAATCCAAAACTAATACAATAATAAAGAGAATTAATTTAGTAACTAATTTTCTAACACTTGATAGTTACAAATTCCTGGAGGATTTAGTGTTTTGAGACATGATAAAAAAAAAGCCCCAATAAAAAGATCTTCTTCCAGGAGCATTTAGACTTGTAAAACAATTGATAGTTTTTTTATATCAGATTAATTTACGTGGATCATAAAATCACCAGTTAGACTGGCCACGTCAAAATTAATCAGACAGTGAAATTAATCTCGATCATGGAAACCCATTCCAAAGTTTAAGCTTTTAAGTAAAATGATTCTTCGACATGGTATCAGAGTCTTGTTAACTAGCAGTAAGGAGTTCAAATCTCATTACTCTCATTTTATTTGATAAAAACTAAGCACGAGGTAGTGTAGACTTGTGTACAAATTTCCGTGTAATTTTGATAAAATTTGATTTTTTTGTTAGGTCGGTTTAAATCTTTGTATTAACAATTGGTGATTTTTTTGTGTGGATAAAATTATTAAATTACAAATAATTCAAAAAATATAAAAAAAACTTCTCTCTATTTCTTGACAACTTCAGGATATAAAATTAGGATTACAGAACACTAGTTTTTATCCAAGCAATATGCATGGTAACCGATTCGTTTGAGGATTCTGACAATACAGACCAATCTCTGCAAAATTTTCATGAGTCTATTAATTGTAGAATATGGACCTCTTTATCCGTTTCAAGACAGATTTTTCTGGGCAGAATTTTCTTCACGCACTGAATTAAAAATCTGGAATTGTTTGAGAAGACTGACTCAGAGTCAACCCTGAGTTTAATGAACGTAGAGAAGGCTTGCCAATACTGGTGTTGCTTTCATTTAGCGTGAGAAGCAGGGCGAATTGGGTGTTTGCTACCCTGCTTTTAATCGCATTCCTGGAATTTGCTGCTAGAAAGAGATTCTTCTAGGGTATCTCACGAGGGCCAAGAAAATCACTAGCACTTAATTTTTAATCTCATTCCTGGAGTTTTTCTGCATCAATCATGCAATCTATTTATGTTCCTCATCATTAATTTTGATATTTTTTAGGGATTTATATTTGAATTTTAAGGATTAGTCTATCAATTTGTGGAAAAATAAGGACAATAATGTGTTTTTGTCCTTATTTCTTAAATTCTTAATCTTTAATTTGAAAAAATCCTATTACATGTAAAAAAAAGAAAGAAAGAGAGAGGAGAGGAGAAACTGAAAAAACATATTCAGATAAACAAAAAACAAGAAGAAGAAGAAGAAAAAAATAAGAGAGAAGCAAATAAAAAACTCAAATCGAAAAATCCAATCGGCAGCTACACCGGTTCTCGCTGTATCTACTGCACGACATCTGGTCGTTATTCTTTTCCCGTTTTGCAAAACTAATCTGCAACTATAAACCGTTTGACGCTGGAAGAAGAAGAAGAAGAAGTTGCCACCTGTTGCAACTTTAACTTCTTCCTCACTGTTAATTCATTCTTTCTACTCTGCATGCGTGTGTGTGTAGATATATATATATATATATATATATATATATATATATATATATATATATTATCACTGCTGACCAAGCTGGGGAGGCATGGCCTTATGCTTGACCAAGCCTTCTGCCTGCATGAATTTTGGCCAAGCCTAAAGCATGCCTAAATTAATTCACGCATGCTAAGTGTGTTTCTTCTTTTTTTTGAATTAATTCACGTGTGTTTCTTCTTCTTTTTTCTCTATTATTATTATTATTATTATTATTATTTTATTTAAATACCCTATACACAAAAAAATGACAAAAAAAATCAAATACTTTTTTATATATATATGATATAATACTTAGAAAATCATAAATTTTTATATTCATCAATAATAGTATTGAATATATACTTAATATTCATTAGCGTTAAAGTTAAGAGTATTAACATTAGAATACAAAATTAATCGCACCTCAAATATTCACTAACACTACAGTTAGGAATATCTTAACAATGCTAGAGTTGAAAGTAATTTTGATTGAATATTCACTGACATCAAAACTAGAAATATCATATATATATATATATATTTCATGTAATATTTACCAATAACAAAGATGAAGGGATCAATCCAGTGTAGTGAGATTATTCTGTAGGAATTTCTCCAGTGAATCTATTACAAGAGGGATCCACAGTAGATCCAGTAACAAAGGATATCGCCCATGTAAGTGTAGAAATTTTTATTTGATGTAAGCTCTACAACTATTTTTACATTGATCTCTTCCGTTTCGTCATCTGCAGTGTCCCCATTATACATATACCTAATCCCGTATAATATAAGAACCCAGATTTTTATCCAAGAAATACGCATTGTCACAAATTGGTTTGAGGATGCTGACAGTATGGCCCTCTTCATCCATCCCAATTGACAAGGCAGCTTTTTCTTCACGCACTGCATTAAAAACCTGGAATTATTTGAGAAGACTTTGATTCAGAGTCGGTCCTTAGGTTAATGAGCCTAGAGAATGCTTGGCATTAAAACGACTTGTCAGTTTTAGAAAATGCAAGTTGTACCCAGTTTTCGTGAAAATGATATGATCGCAGGCTCCACAATTATTTTCATTACTTTATTTGTTATTGGTTTTCTTCAAGCTCGTGGAACGACGGGGTGTTCCTCCATCTTGTTGTTTAGCTGCTTTGCTCTTGATTTCATCACCTACTCGCACTTGTTTTTATTCGTAGACTTGGGAGGTAAAGATTCCTAATTATCCACATCAAGTCTTGATCCCATCAGAAATGAATTTGGTGGAAGAAAGAAAGAAAGAAAATTATCATGCTAATACTTTTCACTAGTCAGTGCTTTCTTGGACATCCTCAACAATGGAGTTTCTCTAAACGTGATTCCCACGATGAGATTTGCAATGTGGTCCTAGCTAATGAACCTGCTTAACCAATGATCATAAATGATGCCAAAATTGAAATCACAGAGAAGGAATCAAATTCAATGGCTCTTAGCAAACCCTCTGCCCCCTTCCAAGTTCCAGCCGTGTCTTGTACGGTTGCAATTAACATCTCCCCACCTACTGGTTCAATAGTCAACTTTTCTTGTGTTCCCATTAACCAGAAAATATGAAACTAAAAACACAATTATATATTTCCAAGACATGATTAAATCTCTCTGAGCAAAAAAAAAAAAAAAACAATCTCTTTTCGTTCATTTTTTCCTTGATCATCAAAATTTACAATATTGAACTTCATTTTTACACAACTCCATAAATAAATGAATTTACAGTCCCGATTTTCCTTGTTCTGTATGTTTTTGTTCAGATCCACCAGGGCTTCTAAACTTTCATGGTACCTCCAAGTAAGATAAACTGACCCTCTAACCTTCCTTTCATTTCCCTTGCAATGAAAGTAACAAAACTGTGATGATTTAATCTTCTCATTTCGTCCATCTCGTATGCCACACATGCAATTGCTATCGAAGGTGTTGGAAAATTGGAAAAGCTCTAAAATCTGAAATTGATAGAAATTGAAGAACAAAAATAAAATCATAAATATTGGAATGAATCACATTCATTCACTCCATAAAATCATAAATATTGGAATGAAGTACATTCATCCATTCATTCAATTTATTCAATTGAAACTTTGCCTATTTATAGGCTTACAAAAACCAGAAATTTAAATAAACTAGAACTCTCAATAGATAGAAGAGATTATTGGATAAGGATAGGATTTATGATAAATCCTATCAAAGATAATCATAAAAACTATTTAGAATTCTATAGCTAAAAACTTTTTATCTTCTTATCTTCATATCTTCAAAGCTAATCTCATTAAAATCTAACACTCCTCCTTGAGATTTGCTTTGGACATCCCCAACTTCATCTTTAGGAACTCCAATCTTGTTAGAGGAAGTGTCATGGTCATCACAACAAGCTGAGCTGGATTTTCATCAACTCTGTCTTGTCCCAAATCAAAATCAGCATAAACTTCAAATTTTGCTCCTCCTGTTTTCGTGTACCATTTCACACGGTCAACAGTACAAATATGAGTTTGAGCTTCAAATTTTTGTGGCAAAGAAACCATCATTTTCTCTACCACCTTTTGATCTTCAATCACCTTTCCAAGCAGCCTCATTTGATTCATAACATCCATCAATCTGCGAGAATAATCCTTGAATCCCACAGTCCCGTAAGAAACCTGGCTCTGATACCAATTGTTGGAAAATTGGAAAAGCTCTAAAATCTGAAATTGATAGAAATTGAAGAACAAAAATAAAATCATAAATATTGGAATGAATCACATTCATTCACTCCATAAAATCATAAATATTGTAATGAAGTACATCCATCCATTCATTCAATTTATTCAATTGAAACTTTGCCTATTTATAGGCTTACAAAAACCAGAAATTTAAATAAACTAGAACTCTCAATAGATAGAAGAGATTATTGGATAAGGACATAAATCCTATCAAAGATAATCATAAAAACTATTTAGAATTCTATAGCTAAAAACTTTTTATCTTCTTATCTTCATATCTTCAAAGTTAATCTCATTAAAATCTAACAGAATGGACCACGCACAAGTGGAGAAAACGAAAAAAGATCTCCTTGTATCCAATGTTATTGAGAGAAAAGTAGTCTCTTTGACTTTTCAATGTTTTGCATACAAGGTTCGGCCATCTAAGCTTTTCATTGGGTTTGAATTTCCTGGCCTCCTGAGTAAATTTCATCTGGGCTGGACTTGAATATTTCTATATATACACTTAAGGCTGGATGAGTTTGTCTCGTTAGCAGGCTTTCATAGGCTCTTGTGCTCCCAAACTATATCAGCTCGAAGCCCGCTGTTATTGAATGAAATCATTGAATACTTGCCGTCAAGAGTAGTTTTTCCACTTGGATTCCTCTCAATTGGCGACAGCGTTCGTCAATCGTGGAACCCTAGCAGCATAATTATTAATGATGTTTAGGAATGAACAATCTCAGTCCATCTGGGAAATTTGTACATGCCAATAGTCAATCTTGACCACGCAGTTCATCAAAGCAAAATGGTTTTGCCAGGTTTCCTTCAAAGCATATCAGATACATGTTGCTGCATTCGCAAGAAAGGAGCAACCATCAACCAGTGTCCTACTGAATGTGCTAAATGTCAATCAAGACAGGCTCATGAAGCAATTAAACATAAATGATAATAGAACAAGTTAAACATTCATGAAGCAATCTGCCGGAACTGCTTAGAGTTTTCATTTGGATGCTGAAATAATGAGGGGACGATCCATTAAAGTAAGTTTTAGATTCACAAATGCTAGTGTTATAACAAATTGGACAAATATTTGATCCTTATTACGGGAATTAAAAGTGAGTCCGAATAAGATTTTCATTCAATTCAATGTTTGGAAAGAAAGATTGAAAGTGGGAAGAAAGTAAAATCTCAAGAAAAATACCCACTCTTTTTCTATTTCAATACAATTCTCTAAACAAACAAACGTGAATTGAATTCAAACAAATACGATAACAATTAGAGGAGGAAAGGTTGATTTTTAAATCAAGGATATATATATATATACTAGCCACTGGTCTCATTGCGGGCGGAATCATATTTTTTTCAATGCTAAAAAATATTAATTGTGTGAGATTTTTTTTATTATAATATAAATTAAGGCAAAATAATGAATATGTACAGAATTCATGTGAAGTCCAAGTTTTCTATAAAATATATGAATTTTAAATCGATATAAATTTATCTGTTTAGTAGGTTTCAACGAAATAACCAGCATAAAATTATCATCATCATTAAAAAAGCAAGAAGATTCGGATATCTGAATTATTGAATTCATTGTATTAAGATTAGTTCATTTTATAGTTTAATTTAAATTAAACATAAAAAAATATAAATTGTGAAAACACCTACAATAATCAAATAACAAAAATAAGTAGTTAATTTTTTATCTCCAAAAAGAAGAAAATATAAATTGAAAATTCATTCCTATGTTAACGTCATTATCATTGTTATAACAGTTACAATTATTATCAACATTATTACCCAAATAATTAAAATCATTAAATTGTCTCGAAGAATTAAAAAAAGCAAAATATTTTTACAAAAGAACAATAAAAATATAATCACTAAAATTATAATTATTATTGGGCAAACAATAAAATCATAAAATCATCTGATCCGAAGAACAAATAAAAATAACAGAAAAAAAAAAGAAAAAAAAATGGAGCAATATTAATTTTAAAATGATCACCAACATAAATTAAAATTTCAGGACTGAACCGAATAAAAATAAAACCCCAATAAAAAATAAAATGAAAAAAAATCAAAAACAAAAACTAAAAGCATAGATGTATAAATACGAATAAAACCCAAGGAATTAATATCAAATAAAAAATTCAAAGAATAAAGACCGAAATGAAAAATAAAATATATAATTAATTCCAATCAAATGACAAAATTGAAGCAAATAAAAAATTTTGGACCGAAACAAAGAAAAGTACTTTTTAAAAAAAAATACAGTGTAATTTTCTCAAAAAATTAAAAGAATGAGGATTGAAATGAAAAGTAGCATATATGACTACTTTCAATTGGATGACACAATTAAAACAAATCAAAACCAAATATAATTAATTCTAATCAAAGGACAAAATTGAAACAAATAAAAATATTGGGACCGAAACAGATAAAGGTATTTTTGAAAAACAAATCGCAGTGTAATTTTGTTAAAAAATTAAAAGAATAAGGACCAAAATGAAGAGTAGCATATATGACTAATTTTAATTGGAGGACACAATTAAAATAAATTAAAACAAAAAATATATAATTAATTTCAATCAAAGTATAAAATTGAAACAAATAAAAATCTTGGGGCCAAAACAAATAATGACATTTTTAATGGAAATTGCAGTATAATTTTGTTAAAAAATTAAAAGAATAAGGACCAAAATAAAAAATAATATTATGACCAATTTCAATCAGATGACCAAATTAATTCAAATTAAAACCTGCGTACCGAAAAAAACTTAAAGGAACCAAAAACAAATCAAAAATTAAAAGAATAAGGACTGAAATAAGAACCAACATATATAATCAGTTTTAATTGAAAGGCACAATTGAAAAAAATTAAAATTTTCATTGAAGAAATCAGGAATAAAACTGAAATAAAAAAAACATGGACTAAAATAAACCAATCAGAAACATAAAGGACTTACCTGTAATTTCTAGTGGCATGAGAGAGAAAAGAGAAAAAAAACTAAAAATCGTCCACAGGTGCTTTATTGACCACCTTAACACGACATACCCCACACCGGGAAGCAGAGGACATGGTAGCACAACTTGTGACTGCGACCGGACACTTTCCACAATTAAACGACACCGTAAGCACTGACTGAAAAGCACATGCGCGTGAAATATTGTTGGTTTATCGGACAGTATCGCGCAAGATGCGCGGGTGCTCTTACATTTCCAAGGTGTATAGTGGGATCCATGTCTTCAGGATTACTCCTTGGGACCCACTTGCATTTTTATTTTATTTTTGTTTTCTTGTGTGAAAGCCTTCATAAACGTCCTCAAGCTTCGAGTATCCTCTCAAGCTGGTCTCAATCTCTATCATACCAATATTAGAGTTTTTATTCTTTTTTAGTTAACAAAAATTCCAAGTAAGGATTTTTTCATTGAAAAAACAGTGAATTCTCTAAAAGTCTCATTTTAAATCGCGTGAAATTAATTTTATAAAGAAACACAAAGATCTTACATTTATATAATTTGTTTAATTACATAAACTAATATGATAAAGAGAAATCGCATAATTATTTGATTTTATAACCCTTTAAACAAACTCATCAAATATTTAATCCAAATTCTGAATGAGTAAAACACATCTTAATTACCAAAAAAGAAACTTGTTCATGCAAAACAGACTAAAAAAGTTACCAAAATTTTTGAGGGGATTTGGTTCTGGTTATTCAATTAAGCAAAACAGACAGAATCATTTGGTTCTGGTAATTCAATTAAGCGAAGGGTGTAGGTCTGGATTCTTCGACTTACACGAACATGTTTACGTAATCAAGTGATCAATCACTTAGTGACACACATACTTTGCTATTTAAAACATCTAGGATATGTCAACAATTTAATTTAGCTATGAACAAGCTTCCAACACTTGTAGACATCATTCGATCATTAGTTAACACTAAGTAGACTGAGATCCAGATCAAAATGTCTCTCGAGCTCTTAATACTGCAGTAAACTTACAATTGCCCTGATGGTTAGCACAAAAGACCCACCCACTTTGGAGTTCAGAATAGCTAGATTACCCAACTCTTGAAGCCTGAATTTTTATAACCATCATAAAATGGGAAAATTAGTTTAGATATACAAGGCGAAATGGAATTAATTACCACACATTTTGACCTTTAGATTGGTCATACATGACCACTTGCAGGTCCTCCTAGTGTTAAAACCACTCCTTGAAGATCACTTCTTGGATTTGATTCTTTGGCTAATGATGGAGCAGCTCCGATTACCGGATATGTTCTGGTCATTTGAGTTTGTCGAAAACTATGGCTGGATTCTTGAACTGAGAATGTTGTTCGATGATGAGAAGGCTTTAAGGAATCAATATGATTTGAGTTTGGAAACTGATGAACAATGGGGATTTGAGTTGCTGGGGATGCATGATTTTGAGCTAGAATTGGCCCTCTAGATACGAAACCGGGTGCCTAATACATAAAACTAGGTTTCAATATGAGCACTTGAATAGACTGCAAATGAGGGAAGTAATAAGAGCTTACAGGTGAAAACAAGACCCCTCTGAAAATCTTCCCGTTAACAGTTGCAGTCATTAGAAGGCCTGCGTCGAAGGCTCCATCAACTTTACCTCTGACCTCAGCACCAACCTATGGAGATAGAGAAGTAAGTGAAAAGCATGTATTAGCAGAACAGAAAGAAAAACAAAGACGAGAAAAATTGTAATTGACTACGCTTGCCAAAGCAGATATCAACTTATTGATTTACCAGGTTCAGAATCGACCCTGACTCCATGGGTCTTCGTTCCATTGCTGGGACTGGTGTTCCTTGCCTGCCAAACCTACCATGAACATACTGTTCGTCTCTTTTATGCTCTCTTGAGATTTGGAGGCTGTGCCGGGTTTTTCGGACCACAGGTCTAAGTTGTTTCTGATTACTTGCAGCATCATCTGCCTGGTAATTTCTTGGGATTTTGTTTATATGCCTAAAGAAATCAAGGCCTTTGCAAGATGTGAGGGAATCAACTGATTTCTGAACTGGTATCTGTTCTTGGTCGGACTGTGACGAAGATGAATTTGAGAGAAAGAAAGAGAATGCTCTTCTTGTTCTAAATCAATCTCCCATACCTTTGAATTTGTAGTTCTTCTCTTCTTATGATGCAGAGTATCTGCAAGGTAACGTTCAGAGTTAATCATGTTCGAAGCCTTCATCTGTGCTACTTAAGACAAGGTTTTTGCTATTAAAACTACCTGAACTGAACTGAAAAGGTTGCTTTGATTCTTCTGACTCATAAGAGCCCTTCCTGACTATTTCATTGTTTCCAGGAAACATTGTCTGCTTCACAGAAAAAATTAATAATTCTCCCAGCCTGAACAGCCATATTTAACTGGAGGTCAGTGTTTGCATTCTTAGAGTAAAAAGTTACAATACTATCGCTGTATTGATTCCCTCTCAGGTAAAGCTTCTCTAGTTTCTTCAACCTTGATGACAAGATGTTGAGACCTGCAAGTTGATTCTCAAAAGCCTTTTGGAAGGAAATAAACACATAGAAAAATCATACGAGTAGAAGAACAGGAAAAGGTTCAAAGATGGATTATTAAAACTGTTACCAGAGAAGTTAGCTGATCCTGTGAACGTATTCCATGACAGATCTAAAGACTTGAGAGATGAAAGCCCAGCCAAACATGATAAAATGCCGTCACTGATAAATTTATTATAACTTAGGTCAAGGACAAGCCGTTTCCTCAGTTTTGATGATAGGATTTCGAAGCCTGCAAGAGAAATCTCCAAGCAAAATAAATGACACCAAACACTACACTAACATACATTTATTTTATGATTATAAGAAGATAGGCATTGAACAAACCTTGATTCTCAGAGCAACCAGCTAATCCATTCCGGCTTAAATCAAGACTCTGCAGTGTTGCTTGCTAAATGGAGCTGATAATTTTTCAGCGTGCTTGGTTTGGCTGGTTTCGCATGGGGCATGCAGTGTTCTCTCTCTGCGGCTGTAAGTTGAGCATCGTCTACTTGGATGTTTGGGTGCCCTTGGGCTGCTTCTTGTGCTTTTTGTCCTGTTGTGTTTTTTTGGTTTCAAGCTCAGGTTAAAGCAGGTCCAATGTTTGGGGTTGTCGGCTGCTGAAAAGCTCGTCTAGGCTTGGCTGTTATCTTTGTCTTGTTTTCTTTTCTTTTGTTTCGCTTTGTGGCTTGTATCTTTTGTGTTTTCTCGGGAGCATGTCCCCGTTTATTTTTGGTTTTAGGGTCTAGTTTCCCTCTTTTTGGTCTGTTGCTTTTGTGGCTCGTTACTTTTGATCTTAATATATTCTTACATTTGATCCAAAAAAAAAAAAAAAAAGACTGCAATTCTTTAAAGGGAAGAAACAAAGATGCGTTGAGCACCCAATCGCCCATATCCAATCATATGCACGCATAAGAAAGTGATGGATCACTCGCCTTGTAGTGTTATCACACTCGATTCCAGACTGTTGGGATTGTGAGGATTTACAGAGAATTAAAGAAATTGAGAAGAAGAAGCAGAGGATTATTCAGATGACAGAGAAGAGAAGAGAGAAATGAGAGGGAGAATAGAATTTGAATTTTGCGTACTGTTTCAATATTTTTTCCCACACACACCGTGTGTTCAACAGTCCCTATATATACACATGACATACACCATACAATACCATCATTCATACTCTAAAATACACATTCATTTATACTCTAACAGCCCCCTCAACAAAAAGATTTCGAATTCGGTATTGTATATTCTATATCATAATTCTTCAGAAGAAGACACGAACCAAAGCAATGCCAAGATTATGTACTTGCTATCGTTTTCAGCTTGCAAACCCAATTATGCAATCCGCTGAATATCCTTCAAATAGAAATCGCTTTCTTGCTATGTTATACCAGAGACTTGGATATTTTTCGTTAAACTTGTTTCAGAGAATGTTTTGGTGACAATGATCCGGGTATGTATAGTGGATTCAACAAATAATATCTTTATCCGTCTATATCTCCTCTGTACTTCCTGTCTTGCCTCAACATATCAAGAGCTTGTGGGGCATGTATTATAGCACATGCAAGAGACATTTGTAAAGTGAAAAGAAGCCTTGATATGTTGAAGCAAGACACGAAGGATTATTCAGATGACAGAGAAGAGAAGAGAGCTTGTGGGGCATGTATTATAGCACATGCAAGATTATAAGGTTATAATGATCACCGTAGGATATGGCCATCTAGAGTGGTGGTTCCACCAGTCCAAAAGCATTGTCCTTGCATCCTTTGGTAATTTGCCTTTCTTTCTATTCTTTAGGAACTCCTTTCTCAAGTTTCTAAGATGGCCTCTGTACTTGCGCATGAGCATTCCTTTTAGATTCTGCTCATGTGAGCCAACACTAGTTGTTTCTTGACTTTCAGGTGCTTCAACCTCCCCACAGCTTAGCTCCTCCTCAGATGTCCCTGCTGGCTCATCTGCTATGAAGAACAACAGACAGTACAGTGTAGTTAGACTTTTGCATTCAAAAATATTGAGCAAAAACTTTAAAATTAAGATCTAACACAAGGCTGAATCTCTTGAAATCATAGAAATGAAATCCGTGGTGGTCATTTATAGGTTAATCTACCAGATCCCCAAAGGAGAAAGAAACAGCTTTATCAAGCTACTGGAAAATTACAGGCAAGATTATGAACATTAACCAACTATCAATCATCTTCCAGGGCCATACATCAATAACTCTCAGGTTCTTCATCATCACATATAGGTAATAGTAACTAGCTGTGATAAAATTTTGCTAACACAGGTTTAACATCAACTTTCAGACACCTCCAAGCTCATAAATTATGTAGAAACCAAGCAGCAAAACAAGTCGATCCTTGTGGTTAAGAGAGATAATATAAAGTTTTTGAGCACAGTTGCTTGTCTTCCAATGTAAATCTTACTATGTAATGCCAAATAAATTGAATCTAGGATTATACTATTTCCAATCAAAAGCATGCTTTGTACAACTTCATGGCATGTGCCTCCATACCATTTTGATTGATCATGCTAGTTCCTTCAGCAACTAGCACGAATATAGAAAAAATAATAAAGCCATGGCTGGAAGAACAAAATATGAAAACAAGAAATGTTCACAAGATCAAATTGCAGTTAAGTTGATGGACTATGCACCATAGTCTAGCATACGAGATTCCAAGCGTAAGTAAATAAGAAGGAATTCTGAATTGAAAACGAGGCATCACATAACATGCTACCATTGTAATGAAACTTGATTCAGAAACTTTGTATTCATCTCAAAAAAAATAATCTCAAAAAACCCTGGTTGAAATGTTTTATTAACCCAAGAACCCGCAATCTCACATTGAAAGATTACAAGGTTTTCTCGATCGTAGCTTATATATTATGAAATTAAAAGGTTAAAAATAGACTTGTAAGGCACCAAAGCTTTCATAGAAGAGGTCCAAGGCGAAGTACTGCTTTGCAATTAAGCCGCTAATTCCCACCATTCATCAGCCTTAATAACCAGCCATAAAACAAAATAAAACAATGGATTATTTGGTGTGTTTCTTTTGTGTAATGTATTACATCAACAAAAAGGAAATAAGAAAATAAACAATCCTGGCAACGAAAATATGTTTTTGCACAACATCATTTTCATCAAAATAAGTAGGACCAACTTTACGTAGGGGCCCAGAATAGAGCAGAAAATCATGGATGGTATGGACAAGACATGGTGTTTAATTACACATAGAGAATCCCAACATTTTAACTCATCGATGATCAGTAAAACTATTCTTTTCAACAAGCACAGTTGCAAAAGTTTGATCTCGCTGTACCTCTCTCGGCATTCATTTGATTTTAATGAATATATAATAGAGCATTACCCCTTTTCACTACTAGCTAGTACAACTATAGTTAGGTGAGAATTTATCATGGAAACCAATGTTGGAAAATGGCACAGTGCGAGAAACTTTACCTGAGCCATAATCAAATATCTTTGTCAATGTTCCTTTGCAAAGACTACTTAGCTGTGATTCTATGCTACTCAAGAACGTAGCAGCCTCGTCGAATGGCTTGGACAATTCCTCCTTGTATCTATGAAGAACCTCACAGTATGATTCCTAGAAAACCAGCAGCAGTTTCAGTGGTTATAGCAATTTATTCCAAGAATAAAACTACTAGACAAACAAATTATTATTCCATTTAGCTGCTTAAAAAGAAAGGGAAAAAGAAGCACAGTACTTAGAATCTCATATAGCTTGAAACTAGTCAAATGCCCGCACTACGTTGCGGGCGTAGTGCGGACAGAACTAATAATTTTTACCATTATTGAAATTAAAATATAATATTTAAACATGTAAAAATTGATATAATGAAAAAGATCAACATACTCTATCATAACAACAGTAACATCGAAGTCTTATCTTCTAAAATTATCATCACTATTACTGTCAAAATAATAAATATTATTAAACAAACCTGAAAAAAATGAATAAAGAAACATGTAAGAACAAAAACTAAAATTATTATTATTGCTTTAATAACGTGAAAAAACGAAATTAAATCAAAGGCTGAAAAGAAGCCTAAAAACATTAACAAAAGAGCAAATAAAAAAAATGATAAATACAATAAAAATTATTGATTGACAAAAAAAATATACCTGGGAAGAAAAAATCATGGTGCATGTAAACTGACCCGGACACCTCGGTTAAGAAAAAAAAATATAAGTGGCAAAACAAAATAGGGAAAAAAATGTAAAAAAAAATGGATCCGGAGATTAGTCGTGGTGCGCGTAAGTTGGCCCGGACACCTCAGTTATTAATTTTTTTTTGTAAAAAAAAACAACAACCAGTTATTTAAAAAAAAACCATTCATTTTTTTTTAAAAACAAAACAGTTCTTGAAAAAAAAACCAAATCAGAAACAACAACCAGTTATTAAAAAACAAAAGACCCTTAACTTCTAAAATTATCATCACTATTACTGTCAAAACAATAAACATTATTAAACAAACCTGAGAAAAAAAATCAATAAAAAAAACATGTAAGAACAAAAACTAAAAATATTATTATTATTCTTGATATTAATATTATTATTGCTTTAATAACGTGAAAAAAACGAAATTAAATCAAAGGCTGAAAAGAAGTCTAAAAACATTAAAAAAAGAGCAAATAAAAAATAAAATAAATGATAAATACAACAAAAATTATTGATTGAAAAAAAATATACCTGAGAAGAAAAAATTGTGGTGCGCGTAAACTGACCCGGACACCTCGGTTAAGAAAAAAAAAATATAAGTGGCAAAACAAAATAGGGAAAAAAATGTAAAAAAAAAAATGGATTCGGAGATTAGTCGTGGTGTGCGTAAGTTGGCCCGGACACCTCAGTTATTAATTTTTTTTTTGTAAGAAAAAACAACAACCAGTTATATAAAAAAAAAAAACCATTCATTTTTTTTAAAACAAAACAGTTCTTGAAAAAAAAAACCAAATCAGAAACAACAACCAGTTATTAAAAAACAAAAGACCTTTTTTTTTGAAAAAAAACAGTTCTTTACATTTTAAAAAAAAAAAACGCAAATCCAAATCAGTTTTGCGCCCGGAGCGGTTCGAACTCGCGCGCGCCAATGCTGGCATCGCGCGGACAACTGCTCGGCCACAGCCTTTGGATAGAAATTAAAGAAAACACACACAAAACAAAGAGTAAGAAAAAAGATAAAACTATGGGTTTCAAAATATACCATGAACTCATCAAGTTCTGGATCAGCTCCTATCTCATAGCAAGTATTGATTTTGTAGTTCCCTATGCCTATGGCTTCAAGAAGAGACACCATTTCTGGAGGAGCACCAACCTTCAAAACAAAATAAAACAAACAGAAAATCACTCAAAAGCTCAGGTTTGACACGATAGGTTTCCATTTTTGTTCCTTTCATGGAATTCTTTTCTTCCCCATTAACAAAAACTTCTTTAAAAATATAGAAAAGAAGTAAAGTTTAGATGCTCGAAGGTTATGCGATGATGATGATCATAAACCTTTTGGCACTCTAAACGTGCGGATACTAGGTCTGGATAACGAGGGTGATTGGCGATCTGGGTCTTGATTGCATCATACATATCTGATCCGGTGACTTCTCTGTGACCATGACCAGCTTGAAGAAAACTACTAGTTTGACTGTGAAATTCAGTGGGAGTACTAGTAGTAGCATCAGAAAAGTTTGCTGCAGGCAAGTTTTCAGGCCTGACAATATCATTTGGTGAACTAAAAAACGTAGGATTGAACCTATAAAATTCCTCCATGAAATTGTTTACTAGCACTAGAAAAGATTGTCAAGAAACTCATCAATTGTAAGAGCAAGAATATTAGTTTCACTGATCTTCAAGTGACCAAAACCTTTTTATAGAGAAGATCTTTGAGAGATGCTAAGCACTTCCAGATAAGAAAGTCCAAGTTATTAAGAATCCCAGTAAAGAGAGAGTCTTAGGCATTGAAAAATACTGTAGTAGGGATGAACTGTGATCTCTGTGTGTGTGTGTTTATATATATTTATGAAAAACCCAAGAAAGTTTTCAAGAAACAGTGCAAACCCTCATTAAAAAACACCCAACAATTTCAAAGAACAAAAACAAAATGATCTAGTTAGTTTTTCAAGTAACAACAGTGAGAGCGCGCGCGCAACCCATTTCTCTCCATTACCCAGACTTCAATATATAGTTGAAAAAAGAATCCTAGTTAGTCAATGAATGAACCAGAGCACTAGAAAGAGAAAGAGAACATGGAAGAAGTCCTGCTGCTACTATTACGAACTTTGAAGTAACCCTGAGGCTCAGGTTGGAAAAAGACCAGACCCTTTTTTTTCCAAGAAGACCTAGGATAAAGTGGACACCACACACATACGAAGACAGAAAAACAGTGAGTAGCAGTAGTAGTGACTAGAGAGTTGAGAGAGGTGGTAGCTGAAAAAGTGTACATGTATTTTGATATCATAAATTATTATTTTTAATTCAATCTCTATATTTTTAGAAAAAAAACAATCCAGTCCCTTTTATTTCAAAAGGTATCAATTGACCTCAGTCTCTTAAATTTAGTTTTTTAAACTCTAATCGCATGCTTTCTCTCAATTGTGCATATATTTTTTATCAGTAACAAGGATACTATCGATAGAATTAGAATTATGCGTTGCTTTTTATGCTGTTCCTGTAAACTTTAGAGTTTAAAATTTAGATAAAATAATAAAAAGAATTTATTAGATAACGATTCAACCATGCAAATGTCCCCATGAGTTATTATGGTTTCTTCTGCACCAAGTAAGATGAGAAAAACACGATGGAAAAGAAACAAAAACAACTTAATCTGTTCCGCCTAAAGAAATTATAGAAGGAGTAATCGAGAAAATCCAAAATCAAAGGAAGTAAGTCGTCTGTTTCTTAAACATAAGAGACCAGAGTATAACTTAGTTTTGAAGAAATGATTGATGCAGGTGGTTGCACGTTGTTGACACAGTACGGGGAGTAACAGTAGAATGATAATGGTGAAGCAGCTCCCGTGTTTGTAGATGACAAACGTGTCTCTCTGCCATGCATCCCAGTAGCGGTGGTCAGGTCAAACTGTGGCAGGCATATTCAAATTTGACAGAATTCGAATTCTCAATGGTTAAATACTGAGTTCTGTAACTTCTGTGGGTTTCAAAAGTAGGTGTGACTCAATAAATTCGTACAGTTTGGGTACCGTGTTCTGCTGTTTCTTCCACTCTCGTATAAGAGAGCATGAGCTCCATTATTGGGTCATGCCAGAGCTAGTTTTTGCTTTTATCATTCTTAATTGTTATAGTTTTGTTGCTTCTTAATAATACTTTATTTTATTTTATTTTATTTTGTGCATGGGATTTTTTGAGATCTTCCTTGGGTGGCATTTACATGGTGTGTTATCCAAACAAGCACAGAAAAACCAAAATCATTTTCTGGATAAAATATTCAAAATGATTTATTCAGAAACAATTTAATTAGAACATTGGTTAAAATGATTTGCACCTTTATGCTGGTTACTCCCAAAGAAAAAAAGAGAGGTGAATATTCAACTAGTTAAACAAAAAATAAAAATAAATGATGCTGGAACTGGCTGTAAAGAGCTCAAAATTGGCCAAGTCAGGCAATTCAAATCCCTTATCATATTCTATCATGAATTAGTTTGAAAATCCCTTTTTCAGCAACCAAGTTCTTGTCACTTCCCCTGATGAAGAAAGGTGCCATTAAAACAACAAGATTTGGTGGGTTCAAGCTATAAATTACTAAGCAGCAAAGAACATGATTAGCGATATCTGGAAAGTGGGAAAGATAATTAAGGCAAATCTTTGACTTAAAAAAAAGTAGATTTGTTTGTTTTAACAGGGTAATTTTGGCTCACAATTTGAACATGGCTATTCCGCAGATATTAATTATCTATCGCAACTTTTTAAGTAAACGTTATATTTGATTGTTGGTCTGTTAGGATTGAGAGAGTTTGAGAATTGAAAGAAGAATTAGTTTAGAGAAGGGAAGAGGGAGAAGAGAGAAAGAGAGGGAAACTGAAATTTAGAATTACATTGTATTGAATTCTGTTTTTGCATTCATTTGTTGTGTGTGCACTTCTCTATTTATACACATTACACTATTCTAGACTATTCTTCTTCTATACTCTAACATCCCCCCTCAATCTCATGCTTTGATAAACCAAGCATGAGATTGCAACAATGAAAATGAAATACAAGAGTACTTAATTCTTTTGACAAACAGTATGTAAACGAGAGAAGAGAAGGAATTTTATTGGTCTATTTCTTGACCAGAATTTCATTTGTCTCTGTGAGACTTTGAGAAGAGAGGGATGAGAAAAAAAAAAAGAAATGGGAGGTAAGAGAGGTGATAGAATGAATTTGAATTTCATTTATCTACTTTAGTTTTTCTGAAGGATTTCATTTGACTTCTTCAGCTTTTCTGAAGTTTTTCTTCAGCTTTTCTGAAGTTTTTGCCGATGAATTTCTTAATCTGTGTAAGAATTCATGTTCTTCTTCTTCTTCTTCTTCGTTGGATTAAGTTTTTCTTAATCTCTTTTTTTTTTTTTTATCAAAACGGTAGGATGATAGACATAAAACGGCACACCACAACATAAACGACACAGCACACACAAAACGGCACACAAAGCACACACAACACCAAAACATAAAATCTAGGTTTTCAACTAATTCCTCTCTCAGCCACGCCGCAGCCTCATCTCTTCTCTGCCAAAAATTTGCACTTCATCTTGCCTTAACCTTATGAAACCCAGGCGAATGTCCGTTTCAGTCAGACCTCTTGAAGAGCTGGAATTTCTCTCACCAGCCTTTGGAATGAAAGCTTGCAGATCAGAAGCGCAGTGCTGTTCTGGTATGTCTTGATTTCTCGCAAAGCCATAGTTCCTGGCCTGAAACGGTGAGGTTTCTTCACGCCTTCGGTGGCTAGGGCAGATTGGTCGCTGCAGATTGGCTAAGATCTGACAAGCGAGAAGATGATTCCATTTGTCTCCACCGCTTTACCAACAGAGCAAAGAATGATTTATTGTTTGGATGAGCCTCCTTGTACTCGCTTCCTAAAATCCTCCATGAAAACGAAGAAAGCACTAACAGGTTTTTTTAGGCTTGTTTGGATCCTTCGCAGCCTTTCTCGAAGCTTTGGTTCCCAGCCTCCCTGCTCCCTTTTCTCTTTAGCTTGGCGTCATTGGTTCCGGAATCGGTCTTTGATCTACTGCCTTTCATGATGACTTGGACAGAGAGTTTCTAGGGTTTGTTTGAGGAGAAGATGATCTGGTTGTCCTGACTCCGTCGACGCCTCAGCTGCCGTCTCTGGTGAAGCTACAACATCGGTCCTCTGGTGAACGTAGCACTCAGAAGAATTGAAATGGTGAGTCATGAATTCTCACTCTGCTTTTTTTTTTTTTTTTTTGTGCTGCTCTGTTTGAGCTTAGTTTTGTTGCACAAAATTTGAATACAGGAATTTGATGCGCAGAGACTGGAGAATTTGAAAAGTATGCTGAAATGCATTCTCACGGATGAACAAGACAACAACTAAATGAGGAGCAACAACACTTCTTATACAGAAGCTACTGGTTTGTATCAACAACTAATATTGAGACTGGGAAGATTATTACTGAGTGAGGTTTGAAAGAAATGGAATTACCATGAGGAATATTGTAAATAACAGCAGTGGCGGCATGGATGATCATCTTCATCTTCAGCTGCAGATTTTTTTTTTTTTTTTTTGAATGATCCATTGAAGGATTACATTGCGGAAGCTTGAATCAATTCATGCGTTAGCATAATAGCTCTGATACCATGTTAGGATTGAGAGAGTTTGAGAATTGAAAGAAGAATTAGTTTAGAGAAGGGAAGAGGGAGAAGAGAGAAAGAGAGGGAAACTGAAATTTAGAATTACATTGTATTGAATTCTGTTTTTGCATTCATTTGTTGTGTGTGCACTTCTCTATTTATACACATTACACTATTCTAGACTATTCTTCTTCTATACTCTAACATGGTCTACTTTGAGTTGAGTGAGAGAGTAGTGTAAAATTATTCTTAATTTTAAAATAAATATAATTATTTGAATAATAATAAAGTTTAATGAGATACTCGAATTAACCATAGAATATATAGTTACCTCACAAACTTATATTACATGATATTATTTATAATTAGCATCAAGAATGTCAGCTTTTATTTCAAATAAAGTGTAAGAAAATATATATAAGTATTTTTAATACGTCTCCTTAATAAACTCATGGTCACATGAGATCCCTTGTAATGGGTATCAAATAAAGAATGTTCAAGGCCTAAGATTCTTAGCCAGGTCCCATGAACAATAATGCATAGATCAAAGACTCTAAAATCAGGTGGTAAACGATGAATGATAGCTTGATTGAAAAAATATGAAGATAAGAATTCCCCCTCTTTTAGGATATACGAGCGGTATGCCCGCGCGATGCGCTGGGTTTTTTTTATCTATGTAGAAAATTGATTGTTTTTATATGTATTGTATTTTGTTATTTTAATATTTAATTAGTTAAATTATAATTGATAAAATCTGTATAATTGAAATGAAAAGTGGTTCGTATATTTTTGTAATTGTAGATAACATAAGTAATTTTTTTTTTATGAGTTGCATTTTTTCCTCTGTAATATTAGATCTGACACATTATAAATAAAAATATTGTAATATTTTTTTCCAGAAATAAACCTATATTTTTTGCGTGCTATAATTAGTTATTTTAATGTTTAATAACTGAAATTGCGATAGATTAAAGTATGCTTGCCCATGCATTGCGTTAGGGTTTTTTCTATGCAGAAAATTAATTGATTTTTTAAATGCTGTAATTAGTTGTTGAAAGATTTAATTATTAATACTATAATAGATAAAATATGTAACATATAAATTAGCCTGACATATTTAACAGAAAACAAAACCAACAAATATTTTTTTTTATGTGCTGTAATTAGTTAATTTAATATTTAATTAATAAAATTGTAATAGATAAAATTTGCAAGAAATTTTTTTTCCCTTAAAAGGAACAGTGTAATCGAAATTCAGGGGAAGTCGTCCATATATTTTTTAATTGTAGATAACTTGGATAAATTTTCCTACCTATTTTGTTTGTAAGCTGCATTTCTCCCCGGTAATATCAGATTTGAAATGAGTTATCTAAATATTAAATTGGTGAGGCCATAATTATTGTTAGATAAAAGAATTCTATAATTTTTAATTTGATAAGATTTATTACTCATGTTATTATATTAAAATTAATTTAGAGCAATAACAGTATTTTTCCTCCAAAAAAACCTAGGTTCAATATTAATTTTAAAATTATCACCAATAAAAATTAAAATATAAATATATTAAAAAAACTTAATAACAGTGGAAATCATAAAAAATGGTGAGATCATAATTATTGTCAGGAAAAAAAATTAATTTTATAAGATTTATGACTCATATTATTATATTAAAATTACTTCCGAACAATGATAGTATTTTTTTTCTAAAAAATCAAGGTTGTATATATAAATATATAAATATCAATCTTAAAATGATAATCAACGCAAATTAAAATGTATAAAAAATTTAATAACAGTGGAAATAATAAGAACTGGTGAGACCATATTTATTGTAAAAAAAAACTCCATAATTTTTTTATTTTATAAGATTTATTACTCATATTATTATATTAAAAGTATTTAAGAGCAATGATAGTAAAATTAAATAAATATCAAAGAATATAATTAGTCTAACATATTTAGAAGAAAACAAAACTAATAAATAATCATTATCATTATTTTGAATGTCTTATCAATAATAATATCAAATTATGTGACTTGAAGGGGAAAAAAGATAAATTATAATAATTATTAATTTTTAAATGATTACCAGCACATAAAAAAATTTGAACATTAAATAAAAAACTTAATAACATTAGAAATGAATAAAATTTGAAAATAGGAACTAATAGTATGTATATATAAATATGGACAGAAATATATAAAAAAAAATAAAGGAATTAAAAGAATAATTGATAAAATTAGGAACGAACATATATAATAAATATAATTTAAAGGACAAAATTGAAATAAATCCAAGCATGGATACTAATGAAATTAAATAATTTGAAAGAAAAACAGAAATTAAAAGAATTAGGACCGAAATGAAATTTTAATTTATACTTAATTTGCATGGAAGGATAACATTGAAATAAATCAAAACTTTGAGACTTTAAAAAATATGGATTCCAGACCAATTTCCGAAATTCAAAGTCTGAGGACCGAAATGAAACTACAATATATACTTAATTTCAATTGAAGGACGAAATTGAAAGAAATCAAAACCTATATAATAACAATAAGGACCAAAAAAAGACAATTCGAAGTGTAGAGACTGAAGTGAAAATTAAGAAAAAACAGCTGCGCTAATGTCAGCTTGCGCAGGCAGGAGAGAGAAAAGGGGTGAACATTTCAAACGACCATTACACCGTCTACGGCCACCGTGGGAGTACACGCGCCGCACCGGCGGGAAGATAACATTTATGACAATCATTCTAGACGCCGGTTGGGTATTTTTGGACGCCGGAAGACGCCGCACGCGCCGTCTGAACATTGCGTGAACGTTGAAAATGTCCGGCGCGTCCGGCGACGCGCCTGCAATAAATCGCCAGAATAAATAAAAAAAGGGTTAATTTACGGGGGAGTCCCTCAACGGCAGAACGTGATTTTGTCGTTTTGTGGGGCTAAAATCGTTATTTGCACTTTCAATTAAATATAAAATATTGAATGGACCGGGTAGTTGGACCGGTCCGGTCCGGACCGAAACCGGTCAATGACCGCTCAGCCCCTGAAAATGGCGGCGTTTTTTGTCTTTTTTGGGGGCTAATTTCATTAATACACTGTTTAAAATGGAAAAAAAAAAAGAGGACCAACACCCGCGATGCACCGAGACTTATTGCCAATGAACAGTGACAATGAGTCTTGAGCAACAGTAATCTACAGTAAATGTCGGATCCCTTTTAGTTTTTTTAGTAATATAAATAAATAATAATAATATTTTGCCCTACTTCCAGCCAAAGACAGTCGACATGTCGTTATTAATTTTAAGTTAACCTAGCACTTTACCAGTTTCAGATACTTGGCACTTCTATCAAAATGCACTTTATAATTTCTTATAAAGAGAAACAAAGTTACTAAATCATGTTGACATATTACTCAATTCAAATCTTTCTTAAATACATTATTGTTATATATATATAAGGTATGAGTTAGCTTTGAATATGGTTTCGAGATTAAAAACAAATAAAATGGTAATATTTTTATAAAAAATCAAGTTATACCAAGTTTTATCTTGTTAAATTATTTGAATTTAACCGATTCAATTTCAAGTTTATATTAAGTCTTGAATTGTTAAAAAATTATCTTACTTAAAAATTTAAGCTGTTAGGTGAAGCCCTAATATATAATTTGTATTATTTTCTAACACCTTTCTCAAGTGAAAGTCTTTTGATTTTGAAACTTGTACACAAGAGCACACTACCTTATGTTTAATTTTTATCAAATATAATGAAGGATGTGAGATTCGAACTCATGATCATTGGATCAACAAAGTTCTGATACCATATCAAAAAATCATTTGATTTAAAAATTTAAACTGTTAGATAAAACTTCAATTTATAATTTATATTATTTTCTAAGATCATTAAACCTGTTAAACCGGAGGAAAAAAAATAGAGAAACTCCAGTGGTCTACATGGCAATTAAGCACGTCCAAGTATTATTCCCGGACACATTATTGGTTCCACGTGGTCAGTAGATTTACCCTGTGTATACTAACAGTCGGTCTTTGTATATATATAGAATATGCATTCAAAAATAATTTTGTAATGTCGATGTCAAAATTATTGGTGCGAATTTTCTTTTAACTCATTTTCATCTTTGTTTTTATTTTCTTGTGTGTATGAGTGATAAGTTAAAAATATATTAAACATTGTAGTTTTGTTAGAATATTTTAATCTCGTCGATCTGTCAATTATACTCATCGATCCCATAAATAATATCTGAATGGTTTTTTGCATAAATTCTGAAAACAAAAATAAAATAAAACTAATACTTTCAAAAAACAATTCTTGTCTTTTTCTCAACAATTACATTTCTCGAGTTCTCTGGCAGTCTAATTAGTATTTAGTGTGCTTATTGTGGTGAAGAACAAATAATATTAGAATTATATATAGTAAAATAATATTATTTTTTAATATTAACCTTTCAAAATCATAAAAAAAATACACTAAAAAATAGGCACAATATATATATATATATATATATATTAAAATAATATATTTTTATATTTTAAAAAAAATATTTAAAAAATATTTTTGATATCTGTATATCATAATTTTTTTTTAAAAGCCCTATCGTGATCTGATTATAAACTATTGCTGTAGTGGGATTTAGATTGCCTTTGCTTTTGCCATTATTAAACAAAAAAGTCTTTCAAGGACAAAAACAATAGTTTGTGAAATAATTTATGAGAAATAATCTCTTATTTTGATCATGATTTAAAGAGAAATGAATTGGTTAGAAGTCTTAATCCATCTCATTAATTAGCATCACATGGCTTTATTTATTTATTTTTTATGTTCAATGGATGTGCAAGTATCTTTATTATTATCCCACTCATTTTCTTAGTTATACGTACAGTGCATGCATTAAATTTATGATGGAGTCATTGTATAAAAAACAAAAACATTTTCTTTAATATCTTTTGACATTAAAATGAAAAAAAAAAAAAGAAAGAAGAAGAGGCCAGCTCTTTATGTACTTGTAAGAGAATTGTCAATATCAAAGAAAAACATCAATGGTAGATGGGGCCAGGCATTCAAGACTGCCAAACCGGGTTCAATGACCTGTTCACGAGTTCACCCCTGAAGTTTTTTCTTTTTTTTTAAGAAAATCAAAATAATATTGATTTGATTATTTTTTTTAAAAATAAATCAACTAGTTCAGAGCTTGTTTTTAACTAGGTTAGCCAATTTTTTTTTCTTTTTCAGCCTAGATCAATTAAAATTTTAGAACGGCCAGGTCTTGAATTAACCCGCTGTACTATACTGATTTTACAACTATACTTTTCCCCCATCGGTTAGGTTTCGAACTTTATTTTAATTAATAATGGTGTTAAATTAATTATATATCAATTTATTTACGGTCCATTTATCTTAGCTTTTCAACCAGTTTCGTCCTTTGCAGGATTGTATTTCAGTGAGCTAATGCAGGGATTTGACAGTTCAACTTTCAAAAAATCATTCTGGATCAAAAGATGAAATAAACGGAAGAGGCAATGGAGCTATATCTAAGAGAAGTTCAAAACACTTTTGCAAATTTATGATGAATTCCCACCGATTACATTAAGAAAAAAGTGGTGGAGCAACTGAAGTCATTACTTACAGTTGGTTTAAAGAAAAGATATGTTACTTACAACATCGATAGGGACTGGATGAAGAACATGTGATACTAAAAACTCTCTATGTTATATGCCTGTCAACATTTGGGACAGTATTTAGACCGTAAGGTGTCAAGAATCTCAGCATATTCAATTGGTGTTGATGCACTACAGAAGACTCCATCCCACATCTTGAGAAGATCTGCTCAGATGGTAATTAAGTCAGTGCACATATATCCATACTAATTTCAATAATTCAAGTTGAAAATTATGTTCAATATAGGTTAGATCCATACAAGAGAACTTTGCATGTAATGTGGTTCATACAAGACAATTGCTTGAACTGATATGTGCTGTAAAGGAATTTATAGTGTACCATGTGCACAATCAGAAACTCCAAGGTGCCATCCAAAAAAATTAAACATTCACAAGACATCAAATTGTGTCAATAAATTGTTAAACAATGAAGTCTAGACCAGACAACTGGAACATATTTGATGGCGTGTCATCTCAAAGCTTTCTAAAATCTGGAAAGGTGCATTACAAAAACATACAAGACATGTCAGTGGATGAAAGACACATGATAAGCACGCCAAATCTTGGGACTTTGGTCAACTTCTCTAGATATTTGACAGCCAAATCCATGTCATCGCTATCCGAGGAACAAACCAGAAGAGAGTTACAACTTAAATTAACCCAAACACAAAGCCAAACATGAACAGAGGAGCTCCACTTACATGAAAAAGGAGGCCACACACTTGATGATGTCAATTAGAATAGGAACAGAACGCATTTTTAAATATCTGAGGCAATGCACTTGGAGAAGTAACCCAATTCAAGGAAAGAAAACAATGAATGGTCAAGCAAATGGATCATCTTGGATGGGGAACATTAGCATAAATGTTTGTGCCCTGATCAAATACTTACTGCATCTACTCATTTATTAAGAGGCTATGACTAAACTTCTCGCAAATATAATTTAATGAAAGGAAGCACCAGCATATATATTGTTTTTTCATCATCATGATGCTACTGGAAGACTCCCCCCAAAAAGGACATCTCATGCAGTAACTGTGCTTGACAATCTCTATTAACCATCATAGAGAAAGGCCTTTTTTTTGCATGCATGTTAAGTTTTTTTTTTTCCTGACCTTGTCCATTGTCCAAAAACAAAAGCTAATCATTTAAACTAAAACAAAAACCTTCAAGAGGTGAGTCTGGAGTGCACGATCACCAGAAAAGCCTCGCCAAGATACCTCAAATTGATAAGCTGAATTTGGAGTAATGTTTTTTGCAGCTTCAGCCATGGCTCGAGAAGCTGCTTGAGAAGCAAGTTCTATTACTGAGGTCTTCAGCTCTTGCCTTCAAGTTCTATTATTTTTCTGCCGAACAGTAAATGAGATATCAATCACCAGAAACAGCAATTACAGATGCAAAGCAGTATAACATAGCCCAAAGTGAAGCTCAGAGCTAGCAGGATGAATTTATCTTCCCATAACAGTAAGAGAGGATAGACTGCAAAGATGCAAGATATCAGTTTACTGTTACACAGGATATTGCCTTTAATAATTCTATTTTCCATCTTTGTAAAGTACAGAACATGCTAGGTTTACTGCAATCCCATTCCATAGAAAGGGCAATGTTAATGCCTAAGGTGGAATAGACATCTTTCCCATATGCTGGAATAAAGGCAATAACAACCATTTTCCCCATTCATTTACATAAAGACAGAACACATACACCCCCACCCAAAAAAAAGAAAAAGCAAAAAAAGGATAGTCATGCAAGGATGCAAAGCTACACCTGGACATTCTCTACATTGGAACTCGGAGTGGCATTTGCAGGAGAATCATTGCCTACTTGACCATCAGATTTGCTTCCAGCACCAGTGCCTTTGTTCCTTAATTCTTTCACATACACTGATTTCTTCACAAGATAGTCTCCATCATTCTCCTGCCATGAATATCCAGAAGTTCAAACAAAAAAAAAAAGCAGGTGTTTCCTAGAAATAGATAAAAGAGATTTGAATGTGAAGAACTTCCAATCATTTTGTTGATGCTCATAAAACAACAAATGCGACCTCTTGTTCCAACTTCCAAGTAACAAAAACAAAAATTGAGACATGAAACATAGGTCTAGAAGAACATCTACTGAATTTAGGGCCAGATACTTTCTGGAGAATCTCCTGTGAAAATTAATAGAAAACATTACAAAGAATTGTATCAATGAAATGTAACAGCCAGAATACCAACATAAGGTAGCCACTTGCCTTCTCATACAAGGATTTGACTTCATAATGCTGTTTCTTGATTTCCTGATTATTAGGTTCCAACTTCAATGCAAATCCAGAATATGTAGTAAGCTATATACATTAAATCATACAGTCATCAAGAAACTATACCAAAAACAAACAACATTAGATATTCAGAGAAAACCAATATATAAGTTTGAATTAAAACACCTTCGATGGATTCTTTAAGTTTCCCCAATTCCTTTCTAGCCGTTGCTCTGCGTGAATACGCTTTTATGTAGTGATCATCTAGATTCAAAGCCTCTGTACAGTCATCTTCAGCCTCTCGAAATCCAAACAGAAAGAAAATGAATTAAAAAAAATGTCATATTCATGAAAATTATTGTCACAGGCAATAAAGCAACCTCTAAATGACAAGATGAAATGAAGATGATCAAACACCTTCTAGTTATCATGAGTTGTGAACTTATATTGCACTAGGCAACAAGAACTCTGCACAACAACTACCAATCTAACAATATCTGACAGGAAAGACTTGCCTTTTGATTTTGAGATATGTCATTGCCCTATTTGCATGGGCTACAGCTGTTGGTGACAAGGCTATGCTTCTTGAATAGCATTCAATAGCTTCATTAAACTTCTTCTGCTTAAATTACTCATTTCGCTGTAAATTAAAAAATTGCAAACTTAGCATCACAATCCATTACCAGCGAATCTTTTTTAAGTGCTATCACAGGAAAGTTCATACCAATTCTTTCTCTGAGGTAGCATCCACAGAAACCTCATCAAGCAGAATATTTAAACATACTGTCCTGAACCACTTCTAGAAGAATCAGCCGCAGAAGTTTTTCCTTTTGATCTTCCATCCTCACCAATCTTCCAAGTACACGAAAAATTGATAATTCATCAAGCAGCTATCATAGCCCATATAATTACTCTAAACATGTGTGGATGCCTAACACATGTATGCCATGACTTTTCATATGGAAATAAAAGCATATTTAAACATCTCATTGACTGATCAATGCTCCTTAAGTTGAGCACCACTACAGCTTACTCAAAACACACAAGAATGTTGGCAATCACCATTCAAGTTTCCATTCAGACAAGAACAATCCAACATTAAGCATTGGATTATTCAAACTTGTCATTCCCAACACCTCCTCTCAATTTCCACACTAAAAGAAACCAAGAACAAATTAACAGCACCACGTAATTTCATTGTAAAAGAAAACCAATAAATTCTGTAAAGCATCCGTCAGAAACATAAACCCGCAAGACACGCTTAACTCACTGAACCACCTAAAACAGAATCTGAAGTTAAAAAGGCAACATGCAATACTACATTGAAGTCTTTTATCCAAGCTACAAGCTTCTCATAATAAAAAATGGTTTTTGTTTCGGCAACCCATTTCCAATAAAAAAAAGCCTTGAAAGTTACTGAAACCTCAATTAAATTGAAAATTTACCAGGTCAGAAGCTTGTGACTTCTTCATCTTCTTAGCAGTATCCTTAAGAAGTTCCCAATCCTGCAAATCATTCAAAAAACCCCTGGAAATCCTGGAAACAAAATGGGTTTTCACCCAAAATACATATAAATAAATAAAATCCCTTATTAAATACAATCCCAATTAACAAAAGCTTCCATTTTCTTAAAAAAAAAAAAAAAAAACAAGAAGAAGAAACATGCACAAAGACTTGATGTTTAGAAATAATAAACGGAGAGCACTAAGGAAAAAAAACATATAGAAACGAGAAACAAAAGGAAAAGGATAGTGATGATGAAGTTTTGAAAGGGAAATGATTGAAAAGTGATAGGAACGGTATAACAGAAGGCAGCTATTAAATTGTGAGTCAGTTTGTTAGTGTCTACGTGGCAATTCAGTTAGAATTGCACAGCTGTTTCGGTGAGCTGGCTTTATATATAGCCAGACTAGCGCCATTTGCTGTTTTAAGCAAAGAAATATACTGAAATTCGTTCTTGTTTTCTCTTCTTCTTGGTTGTGACTCTGAGGTTGAAAGATAGAGTCCTATCATTGGTATCAGAGCCATTGATCCTCTAAGCTGTTCCCTTGGTATATGACCCGTGCCCGTACCCGATCGACAACAATGGAAGCTAGGATGACAGCGCTTGAAGCTGCTAATGCCAAGACCCAACTCCTTCTGGAAGCAATCCAACATCTTCTTGAGGATAAGTTCGCAGCCATTGACAGACGCTTCGAGTCAATCGAATCGCGTCGGGAGAGTTCTACCCTTTCTGAGCAGATTTGTACACACCCATCTGAGGAAGACGATGGCGACGGCGGTCGCAGGCGAGGAGGTGTGGATCACCGAGAGAGAGAGAGGGCTTCTCCTCTGGAGAATCGCATGCCTTTCATCAAAATGGATTTCCCTCGGTTCAATGATGGTGACGACCCAGTTGGGTGGATTTATAAAGCGGAACAGTATTTTGATTATTTTTCAGTGATGCCGGAGAAAAAAATCAAAATGGTTTCCTTCCACCTTGATCGAGAGGCCCTACAGTGGTTCCAGTGGGAAGATTGTGTTTCGTCCTGCTCCACATGGGAAGATTTCACGAAGGCATTCTGCAGAGAGTTTGGTCCGCATGGGTTTGAAGATTTTGCAGAGGCTCTCTTTAAACTCCGGCAGACGGGACCCTTGAAGGAGTATATTGCTGAATTCAGGAGGTTAGCAACTCGAATTCATGATCTTAGCCCATCCCTTCGGCTAAGCTGTTTCGTTGGTGGTTTGCGGGAAGGACTCAAGCAGGATGTCAAGCTGCTACGTCCAGCCACAGTCCACGAAGCCATGAATTTCGCTCATGAAGTGGATGCTAAATTCCAGAAAGTGAGGTTTGCACATTCTTCTGTTAATTCTAGTTCAACATTGCCTCATTTACCATCACAGCATGACGTAGTTCCTGCTAGAATTAGAGCTGAAGTCACTCCTCATAAGGATATGCCTTTCAAGAAGCTAACACCCGAGGAGATCCAATATAAGAGGCAGAATAACCTCTGCTTTTATTGTGATGCAAAATTTGTTAGAGGACATAAGTGTGCTAGTAAACAAATTTTGCTGTTAGATTTGGGTTATAACAGTTCGGAGGAGGAGGAAATAGCCCATGAATTACAACAAATTGAACAAGCAACCGAGGCAAATATCACAGAGCATCGCATCAGTCACAGTAAGGATCACAATCACCTTCTAAGAAGCGATTATGAGAAGGGTTCTGTTAGGATTTTGACCTATATTCTGGTTCGGTGGTTTTTGAAGTTCATTGAATTTTGGGATCCTTTTGGGAGGCTGATTTGGGAGAATCGTGGGGAGCATGGTCAGAGTTTGTGTGGGACTGTCTACAAGTGAAAGCTGATTTTAATTCCAGGATTCATTCCACATGAAGCCAGCCGCATGCTTCTGGTGTTATAAGAATTCTGTTCTTTTAATGTTTTTTCTTTTATAAGTTTTCAATTCTTGTAAACTTAGTTTTACTGAGGAGGGTAATGATAGGAACGGTATAACGAAGGCAGCTATTAAATTGTGAGTCAGTTTGTTAGTGTCTACGTGGCAATTCAGTTAGAATTGCACAGCTGTTTCGGTGAGCTGGCTTTATATATAGCCAGACTAGCGCCATTTGCTGTTTTAAGCAAAGAAATATACTGAAATTCGTTCTTGTTTTCTCTTCTTCTTGGTTGTGACTCTGAGGTTGAAAGATAGAGTCCTATCAAAAAGACTTGAGCTTTCAGTTTCTTCCATTTTCTTGCTTATTACAGTTTTCTTGGTAACCAAACAGGGTTAAGAAAGTTCAAAACAAAAAACCCATAAGTAAAAGGAATGTACCAGTGCTTGATCACGTCCATGCTTGCCTGGAGCCCTAGCCATGGATGTGAGAGAGGGAGTGGAGTTTCTGGAAGAGTTATAAGGGACGGGAACCTGACAGGGGTTTTGGTGCTATTGTGCTGTAGAACACTGGTTAAAAAGCTCATTAGTACCCTACTTTTGTAATGTTTCTATCTTGGCCCTCTATCAATTAATTCTCATAATATGACCCTCCTACTTGTAATCCTTTAATTGAATAAGTCATTTCCTCTTTTTTTTCTCATCTAGAATTAAGTTACTTGAGTTATTCATCCACACATCATAATTATAAAACTAATATGATATCCACTAAAAATTTATATGATTATTAATTTTAAAATTTGTAAAATTAATTGAGTTAAGTGCAAGATCCAAAAATCATGTTAATAAAAAAAAATGCCCTTATAATAGTATATATTTTTCTGAAAAAGGAAGATTGCTGTGGTATATCGTCAAAGGGAATCTGTACTCTATTCCAAGTGAAAACGGTAGAATAAGCAAACATAAAGTACGGAATCAAAGTGAAATTTCCAAGGAGGAAATAGTATATATTTTAAAAAAAATTATGATGCTCATGTGTTTTCCAAAGCTAAGACAAAATTAATTTTATAAACAATTAATGTTTTTAATATTTAGCTTCTTAAAGAAAATTTTAATGGAGAAGTTAGTTTTGAAGAATAAGCCGAGCAGAGCAAGGAGCTTGGGTTAGATGATTAAATAATTAGAATTTTAATGGAACCATGTTTTATATAGGATCTTTTCATCAACAATAATTGATGTCATTAAAAAATAAAAGAAAAAGAAACAGAAATCCGATTCTATGAAAACTATTCCCATGATGGATAAACCAATTTCATGAAAACTAAAATCATCTCAACTTTATCCTCTTTTGGAAAGGGAACTAAAGGCTATGAATGAAACCACCATTAATACAACAAGAATCCAAAATGAATCCTCCTAAAACATAAAGTATTTCAATTTACAAGATGGAAAGATAGTATTTCAATATAGATAGAGAACATTGCAAAATGTTACAATTATATGTGACCACACCAACAATTTCTCCATGGCCTAATCCGCTAGGGTGATGTGATAATGATAATCGCTTTACATATGCCATCCACCCCAGCTCTTACTAGAGATTGCATATAAGAGCTCAGAATGCATTTATATCTTCGGTTGTTGCTCTAATTCAGAGAGTTTATCCTTTTTCTCTATTGCCAAAATAATCAAGAAATTAAATTTGGGAAATTCCTCAAATGCACGATTAGGGATCTCAAAAGAAAAAACAATAACTAACTTTTAGGAGGAGCTGGAGGTAACCCATATAGGAACTCTATCCAACTAGCAAAACCAGAGGAGACATCTTTGCCAGTTTGCAGTGCTCGTTGACTGTCATTTCCTTCTTAGAGTCTGCTGATAGATCTGTTAAAGTTAATCAACATCAGCCCGTGACTGAGTCAAGAGTGATATGCTGGTTTAGTCAATTTGTTTTCCAATAAAATAGGAATAATCCTAGTCACAAGGAATCTGTTGCAGTGTGATTAGGAAAGTCAGTTGTTTTATTCTTTCTATTCTATAGTCATTTCGTGTCTTATTTGTAGGAAGTCAGTTAAGTAAAATGCCTATATAAAGGCTTGTAGCTGCTGCATTATTTTTATCCATCAATAAAGAGTGTTTTCCTTCTTTAATCTGTTTGTCTTTCTGAATATCAAAATTCAACAATTGGTATCAGAGCCTGGTTCAAGAGAGAGAGTGTTTATTTGATATTTGAGAGTCAAACACGTGAGGAAAAGAAAAGAGTGAGATGGGTGATCTTCAGGTTATTGGGGGAATTAAGAAGCTCAACAATCAGAATTACAATACTTGGTCAACGTGCATGATGTCTTACATGCAGGGCCAGGATTTGTGGGAAGTTGTGAATGGCTGTGAAATTACACAACCAGAGGCTGAGGATGCAAATGGTGCATTACGAAAGTGGAAGATTAAGGCAGGCAAAGCAATGTTTGCTTTGAAAACAACAATTGAAGAAGATGTGTTGGAACACATTCGGGATGCCAAAAATCCTCATGAAGCCTGGAAAACGTTTGCAGATTTATTCTCAAAGAAGAATGATACAAAGCTTCAACTGTTAGAGAGTGAGCTGCTGTCAATAGCTCAACGTGAACTAACTGTTGCCCAGTTTTTCCACAAGGTGAAGACACTTTGTCGAGAAATTTCTGAATTGGATGCAGAAGCTCCAATTGGTGAAACCAGGATGAAAAGAATAATTATCCATGGTTTGAGGCCAGATTTCAGAAGCTTTGTTGCTGCAGTACAAGGATGGCAGACTCAACCATCACTTGTTGAGTTTGAGAATCTGCTGGCTGGTCAAGAAGCACTAGCCAAACAAATGGGAGAAGTGCCACTTAAGGGTGAAGTGGATGCACTTTATGTCCATAAAGGCAGATGGAAGCCAAAGCAACATGTCAATGACAGATTCAAAAGAAATGAAGACAAAGCTAAGATCAATCAAGGAGAAAGAAGTTCCAGTGAAGCAAGGGGCTACGGGATCAAAAGAAAATTTGAAGGGAAGTGTTATAACTGTGGGAAGAAGGGTCATATGGCAAAAGATTGTTGGCAGAAGAAGGAGCATGTTGAGGGTAATGCAGCTACCTTCAAACTAGAAGATGAATGGGATGCTCATGCATTCTTCACTGCAGTAGAAGAAGCAGAGTGTTTGCAGAAGAAGGAGCATAATGCAGTCACCTTCCAATTCGAAGATGAATGGGATGCTTATGCATTCTTTACTGAAGTAAAAGAGGCAGCCTTCACAGTAACAACACCTGAACATATTGATTATGAAAAGGACTGGATCATTGATTCAGGCTGCTCAAATCATATGACAGGCGACAAAGAAAAATTGAAGAATCTGGTGGAATACAAGGGAAAACATGTAGTAGTCACAGCAAACAATTCAAAGCTGGCTATAGCTCATGTTGGGGATGCCGTAGTTTCTTCCCAACATAATCTCAAGGATGTGTCACTACAAAATGTTTATCATGTCCCTGGAATGAAGAAAAACCTCATGTCAGTGGCACAATTAACATCTTCAGGACACTTTGTTCTCTTTGGTCCTCAAGATGTTAAAGTGTACCGTGACCTTGAAAGTCTAGATGAACCAGTGATAAAGGGGCAGAGGCTTGAATCAGTGTATGTGATGTCTGCACAAACAGCATATGTAGACAAGACAAGGAAGAGTGAGACAGTGGACCTATGGCATCAAAGACTGAGTCATGTGAGTTTTTCTAAACTCAACATGATGATGAGAAGGTCTGCATTGAAGGGTCTGCCTCAGCTTGAAGTAAGGGTCGATGCAATTTGTGCAGGCTGTCAATATGGCAAGGCACATCAACTGCCATATGAAGAATCGAAGTGGAGAGCAAAGGGTCCATTAGAGCTCATTCATTCTGATGTGTTTGGACCTGTTAAGCAAGCTTCCATTAGTGGCTTGAAATACATGGTAACATTCATTGACGACTTTTCAAAGTTTGTGTGGGTTTATTTTATGAAGGAGAAATCTGAGACATTCTCAAGATTCAAGGAATTCAAAGAGGTGGCAGAAGCTGAGATCAATAAAAGAATATGTTGTCTACGTTCTGACAATGGGGGAGAGTACACATCAGATGAATTCTCTTATTACCTAAGAGATTGCAGAATTAATCATCAGTTCACCTGTGCAAATACCCCGCAGCAAAATGGTATTGCCGAGAGGAAGAATAGGCATTTAGCAGAGACTTGTCGAAGTATGCTTCATGCAAAGAATGTTCCAGGTAGATGGTGGGCAGAAGCAATGAAGACTGCAGCTTTTGTAATCAACAAGCTTCCACAGCAGAGGCTTGATTTTCAGTCACCATTTGAAAAGCTATGGAACAAGAAACCCACAGTGAGTTATTTTCGAGTTTTTGGATGTGTATGTTATGTCTTTATACCTAATCATCTACGTAGCAAGATGGACAAGAAGGCTGTTAGGTGTATTTTTGTTGGTTATGATAATCAACGAAAAGGATGGAGATGTTGTGATCCAACTACTGGAAAATGCTACACATCCAGAAATGTTGTGTTTGATGAATCATCTTCATGGTGGTCCATAGAAAATCAATCACTACCAGACTCAGAAGGGCTTAAAGAAGAAATGCAAATTGCTCAAATCCAGTTGAGCAAAGATGAAGATAACACTGACAGCCAAGAAGAAGTAATTGATGTTGATGCTGAAATTAAAGAGAACCCGTGGCAAACTGGTATACATGACCAGCAAAATGAAGAATTCAATGCAGCAACAACATCAAATCCACCTAGAAGATCAACAAGAATGAAGAAGCCAAATGCAAAATACGCCAATGCTGCAGTAGTAGAAGGTGTAAAAGAACCAGAAACTTTTACAGAAGCTTCTCAAAATTCAGACTGGAATAAGGCTATGGAAGAAGAGATTACAGCATTACAACAAAATCAGACCTGGGATCTTGTACCAAGACCAGAGGATGTGGAACCCATTTCATGTAAATGGGTGTATAAGATAAAACGACGCACAGATGGAACAATTGAAAGACTCAAGGCTCGCCTGGTAGCCCGAGGATTTTCTCAACAATATGGACTAGATTATGACGAAACGTTTAGTCCAGTTGCAAAACTTACATCTGTGCGAGTTGTACTCGCTGTTGCAGCCAACAAGGAGTGGATCTTGTGGCAGATGGACGTGAAGAACGCTTTCTTGCATGGAGAGCTAGATCAAGAGATCTATATGGATCAGCCAATGGGGTTTCATAATCAAAGTCATCCCAACTACGTATGCAAGTTGAGGAAGGCACTCTACGGGTTGAAACAAGCACCAAGGGCTTGGTATGGTAAGATTGCCGAATTCTTAACTAAGAGTGGATTTTCAGTAAGCCATGCAGATTCCAGCTTATTTGTTAAAGCTAATGGTGAAAAATTAGCTATATTACTCGTGTATGTCGATGATATAATCATCACGGGAAATGATGTTGAAGTTATCTGCCAAACCAAGGAGAACTTGTCTGTTCGGTTTGAAATGAAGGAGCTAGGACAGCTGAATCATTTCCTTGGTCTAGAGATAAGTATCACACGCAAAGGAGTAATTCTATGTCAGCAAAAATATGCCAAAGACCTTTTGGAAAAGTTTGGGATGCTAGAGTGTAAAGCAACTGCAACACCTATGGACCCAAATACCAGAATGTGTGCACATGAAGGCAAGGAGCTGCAAGATGCTACAATGTATCGATAGATGGTGGGAAGCTTGTTATACCTAACTGTGACCAGACCCGATATTTCATATGCAGTAGGTGTAATGAGCAGATACATGCAAAATCCAAAGAAGCCTCATTTGGAAGCAGCCCGAAGAATCCTGAGGTATGTGAAGGGCACATTTGACTATGGTTTGCTGTACAAGAAAGGTGAAGACTGTAAAATGGTTGGCTACTGTGATGCTGACTATGCAGGGGATCATGACACTCGTCGATCAACTACTGGATATGTGTTTAGACTTGGATCAGGATCGATTTCTTGGTGCAGCAAAAGGCAACCAACAGTGTCTCTGTCAACAACAGAGGCCGAATATCGTGCAGCAGCAATGGCAGCTCAAGAGAGTACATGGTTAATAAGGCTGATGAATGATTTACATCAAGTGACAGATTATGCAATTCCATTGTATTGTGATAATCAATCAGCTGTTCGTCTAGCAGAGAACCCAGTATTTCACGCAAGAACAAAACATGTGGAAGTGCATTATCATTTCATCCGAGAGAAGGTTTTAGAAGAAGAAGTTAAATTGAAGCAGATCAAATCAGAAGATCAAGTTGCAGACATATTTACAAAGGGTCTGAGTAGCAACAAATTTGAAGCTTTCTGTCAGCAGCTTGGTTTGATAAGAATTACAGAAGCAGATGTTGAGGGAGAGTGTTAAAGTTAATCAACATCAGCCCGTGACTGAGTCAAGAGTGATATGCTGGTTTAGTCAATTTGTTTTCCAATAAAATAGGAATAATCCTAGTCACAAGGAATCTGTTGCAGTGTGATTAGGAAAGTCAGTTGTTTTATTCTTTCTATTCTATAGTCATTTCGTGTCTTATTTGTAGGAAGTCAGTTAAGTAAAATGCCTATATAAAGGCTTGTAGCTGCTGCATTATTTTTATCCATCAATAAAGAGTGTTTTCCTTCTTTAATCTGTTTGTCTTTCTGAATATCAAAATTCAACAAGATCAACCAACTCTTTTCTTGGCTTCTTCCTCTTTGATGTACGGTCACCATCTGAGCCCAAATCTTCCTCTTCCACATAATCAGTATCTTCATATACTCTCCCTAATTTAGATTTCTTGCCAAACCTAGTTGAGCCATGAACTCCAGCACATACATCTCCTTCATCATTCAGACCATCAACATTTCTCTTCAATACTCTCAATATCTTCCGATGTTTCCTGCTTCCTCCCTCTTCATCTTCAAACCCTGCACCATGATTAGCGCTGATCTTTGATGTCTTGACTTTTTCAAGGAACCGGATCTCATCATCCTCAGCTCCATCGTCAAGAGCTCCATCTAATAGGCACTTCTTAGGGACCCGCTTACTCTTACGAACTGGTTCAGACTGATCAGTTTGCTTTGAAAACAGATTCTCAACTCTCAAACCATCTGCTTTCCCATCATTTAGACCACTTCTAGAGAAATCCTTCCATGGGACTCCTTGCAAACCACTTCCTTTACCTGAAGCAATGGAATGGTTGTTGTCCAAATTCTCTTGCAAGAAGGATGTTAGCTGCAACGAGCGGTGCTTAAATAAGTATCAATCATTAGAAGGCTGCAGCAAAACACTGTCAGCTGAGCCAAATAAGGAGTAAAAACAATGAAAAAGGATTTCTAAACATGAATTGAAAACTGAAAAGTTCAAGGAATTTGTAACAAAGGAGAAATTCTCATGCTGTACTGTTTTATCTAGATGGAGTGAAAGGATTGGCCACTAGAAAGCAGCTAATTTACAGTCTTACAATCCTTGCATCTAAGAATAGCACGATGCCCAAACTTAATATTCTGAATTTAAATGATCAATACATGTAACACTTCTCCTTCTGTATGGAATACATGCTGACAATCTATGTGGATATTACTATCAAAACCAAATGCAGTGACATTCCCTAGTGGCTTTTCCGGTGGAAAAACATACTTCTCAGGCACGGTAAGTGCATTAATGGGTTTGGATCAGTGGAAAAAATTATGACATGTTGGGAAATGATGTCACCCTAACAATCCAAGACTTCAAATTCAACATTAATAAAAGCATAATTAAGAGGAGAAAGAATCCAAAAACATCATGAAACATGGGATTGTTCTATTTTGTTATGCAACAATCTCAACAGCTAAGTGGTTAGATTGTAGGTTCTATTTTAAATGCAAGACTCTATTGATTCTCATCATTATAGTAATAAAATCATGTATTTTCTTATATTAAATTAAGATAGTTCCCATTTCAAAGAGGCAACACAAAATTAAACAAGAGAATTTTTAGATTTCAGAAAAAAAAAAAAAAAAAAACTTACGAGAGCAATAGCTACACATGGACAAGAAACAATTCTAACATTGTCGAACAGATTGTGAGAAAACCCAGATTTTGTAGAGGTTAGAAATATGAAGAAAGAGTAGGAATTGATGGTCTAACCCTCCCATCAAATGTTTTGATTTCCTGGCCTACTTGTTATGAAACCATTGAATACTTGCTATCAAGAAGAGTTTTTTGAGTTTTTTTTCACTTATTGGGATCAAACAAATACAAACCTGTTGTTAGATAGCATTCATAATTTATATCCTTCGAGGTTATTGGAACATCTACTCTTTTTAACTCTTTGCCTATTTAGGGAATTCATTATTTCATCTAATTGAATTCATAGATTATTATTTGATACTATAACCATCTCAAGCTGGAAAACTTGTGGGAATCAACCACTGCAAAACAATTGCAATTGTTTATTAAAAAGAAACTAAACCGTGTGGGGAATTCACTGTAGTTCCCCACACGAAGCACTGTGGATTTCTACAGTGCTTTCCTTTTTTTTTTTTTTTCATTACCTTTCATTTTTATTTTTTTTTCTGATTATTTTTTTTCTTTTTTTTTCGTTTCTTTCTTTTTTTTTTTTTGTTTTTTTTATTTCTTTTTTTTCTAATTATTTTTTTTCATGAAATATTTTTTTTGTTGGTTATATTTTTTTTCTACTTATATATAATTTTATTTGTTTTTTTATAATCTGGGTGTTTGGGCTAATTCAAGCACATCACAATTAATTCTCGGATCTAATTTTTTTTATAGTTTTTTTTTTCATTTTTTTCTGATTATATTTTTTTTTTCCATGAAATATTTTTTTTTTCAGGTTATACTTTTTTTCTTTTTTTTTTCTTTTTGCACTAATATATATATATGATCGAGGTGTCCAGACTAGCTTAAGTGCACCATAATTAATCCCCGGGTCCAATTTTGTTTAACTGTAGTTCCCCACAATTTCCTCAGTGCTTTCCTTTTTTTTCCTTTTTTTTCCGATTACGTTTCATTTTTATTTATTTCTCTAATTTTTATTTTTTTTTGTTTCTTGCTTTTTTTTTATTTCTTTTTTCTAATTATTTTTTTTCATGAAATATTTTTTTTTACTGGTTATATTTTTTTCCTTTTTCTACTTATACATAATTTTATTTGTTTTTTTATAATCGGGGCGTTTGGGCTAATTTAAACATATCACAATTAATTATCGGATCTAATTTTTTTATTGTTTTTTTTTCATTATTTTCTGTTTTTTTTTCTTTTTTTTTCTGATTATATTTTTTTTTCATTTTTTTCCATGAAATATTTTTTTTTCTGGTTATACTTTTTTTTAATTTTTTTTCTTTTTGCACTTATATATATATATATATATATATATATATTATGATCGGGGTGTTCGGACTAGCTTAAGTGCACCACAATTAATCCCCGGGTCCAATTTTGTTTTATAATCAGGGTGTCCAGACCAACTTATAGGTACCACGACTAATCCTCGGACCCATTTTTTTTTTCTAAAGTGTTTTCCCGCCGATACATTTTTTTCCCTTTTTTTCTTATACTTTTGTTTTGTTCACTTATACATTTTTTTTTACAACCGGGGTCTACGGGTCAGTTTAAGTACACCACGACTAATTCCCGAAACGAATTTATTTTTAAAACAATATGGATTACTACAATGCTTTCACACTTATATTTTTTTTTTCCTTATAACCATGGTCTTTGAGCCAACTTAAACTTTTTATTATTATTATTTTTTATTTATATATTCTTTTTATAACCATGCTCTATGGGCCACCTTAAGTGCACCACGATTAATCCCCGGACCAAATTATTTTTTGATAAGCATGATCTCCATGCCAGCTTGCGAGCATCACGACTAATCCTTGGACCAATTTATTATTTTTTTAATTTTTTTTCCTTATACTTTTTTTTGTTCACTTATACCTTTTTTTTCCTTATGCCCGGACCAAAAAAAAATTTATAACTCAGGTCTTCGGGTTAGCTTAAACACACCACGACTAATTCCTGGACTGATTTTAAAAAAAAAAAAAACAATATGGATTGTAAATGGTGTGGTGAAAGCACTGTAGCTCCCCACATATAGCATTGTTGATTGCAACAATGCTTTTCCCGCTACAATGTTTTTTCCCCTGTTTTTTGCCTTTTTTTTTCCTTATTATGTTTTATTTTTATTTTTTTTCTTATTATATTTTTTTTTTGTTTTTTTCCCCAAAACATTTTTTTTGCCTGCTATACTTTTTTATATATTTTTTTCTTTTTCCACTTATATTTTTTTTGTTTTTTTAATTAGGGTATCCGAGCTAGCTTAAGAGCACCACGATTAATCCCCATATCTAATTTTTTTTTATAACCACAGTGTTCATGCCAACTTATGCATACCACGACAATCCCTAGACCCACTTTTTTTTTCTAAAGTACTTTCTCGCTGGTATATTTTTTCCTTTTTTTTTTTATACTTTTGTTTTGTTCACTTATACATTTTTTTTATAACCGGAGTCTTCGGGTCAGCTTAAGCACACCACGACTAATTCTTGAAGTTAATTTTTTAAAAAACAATATGGATTACTACAATTCTTTCATGTTTATAGTTTTTTTTTCACTTAAATATTTTTTTTATAACCAGGATTTCCGGGCAATCTTAAGCGCACCACCACCACTCCCCGGATCAAATTTGTTTTTTGATAATCAGGGTGTCCAGGCTAGCTTGGACGCACCACGACTAATCCCCGGGCAAATTTACTATTTCTTTCCTTATACTTTTTTATGTTCACTTATATTTTTTTTTATTAGGATCTCCGATCCAGCTTAAGAGCACCACGACTAATTTCCAGACTGATTTTTTTTATAGAAAAAATATGGATTGCTACAGTGCTTTCATGCTTATACTTTTTTTTTTCACTTATATTTTTTTTTATAACCGGTGTCTCTGTGCCAACTTAATCTTTTGTTTTTTTGTTTGTTTTTTTGTCTTACTTATATATTTTTTTATAGCCGGGGTCTCTGGATGAGCTTAAACGCACCATGACCCTTTTTTTATAATCGGGGTGTCCGGGTCAGCTGATGCCCACCACGAGTTGTATAAGTATGTATATACCCCCTATAAGACAAAAACCATGAATTGTTAGTGGGGTGTCTCGGGAATTTTACTTTTTTAGAAACTAAAATAAAAAACCAAAATAAAAAATAAAAAATTATATGTATTAAAACTAGACAAAAAAATTTAAATCCCTGCGGCGGAGCGCGGGTTTATGGCTCGTAATATTCAATGCTCGTGGCCTCTCCACACTCCATATTATATTTCAAAAATTAAATATCCATTGTAAGCAATGAAAAAATGGCGAAAAATGAATGTGTTTTTAAAAGAGAAGGTCACCATGCAAAACCAATGAAACAACGCAGAATAAGAGAAATTATCTTTTATTTGACAAAAATATGATACTGCAAACTATTTCTTATGAATAAATCCCTATTACAAGAAGCCAAGAATTGATTGGTTGCTCAAGACAACACAACAAGACAGAACAAAGCATAATAAGACATAACCAGGAAACAAAAAATCATGGAAACAACCATAAGGACAAACACAAGTCACATCAAAACAGAAAGGATAAGCTACGGGAACCATCATATACTTTGAAGGAACACTTCTCACAGGCAAACTATCAAACAGGTGGTGAACATCCATTGATTTGGGCCACCTACGCCAGCAGCCATGCGACTGCTTCCCCACAGAGGATGACAACAAATTTTGAAAGCAGCACACAAGCTCATGATAAGACCCAATTACCTTCTGGATTTGAAAAAATTTCAAAAGTTAATAGCCAAAACACAGTAACAAGTGTCAATACATTCTTCAATGAAATAAAACCACCTGCGTCGCCAATGAGGATTTATGCACAATACTGCTAAAATTGTCAACACCACAATTATGTAACACACACCAAAGCTCACATAGAAACTGTCCATGTCTATTGACCCATCATCTCCATTGGAATTGTCAGACACTCTCTCTAATGGTGATTCTGTTTTGTCACAACTGTTTCCCAATGGAGGTCCACAAAGAAGAGGATTCCCTTTATAACTGCTCTCATCAAAGGTAGCAAATTGGTTTTTCATCTCCGGTGTCCTTCCTAATAAATTATTGTACGACACGTTGAAAACTGCTAGAAAGGTCAGTTCAATGAGCTGTGCAGGAATTCTACCATTCAAGTTGTTGTGAGAAAGATCCAAGCTCTCTATCTGTTTCAGATTGGAGAAAGATGAAGGGATCAATCCAATGAGATTATTTTGTGACAGGTTTAGAGAATGTATCCCGCTTAAGTTTCCCCACTCTGTCGGGATTTCTCCAGTGAATCTGTTACAAGAAAGATCCATAGCAGACATGTAACGAAGGATATCGCCCTCGTAAGTGTAGAAATTTTTCTTTGATGTAAGCTCTACAACTATTTTTAGATCGATCTTTGCCCAAAGTAATTTGCTATCAAAATGAAAACCTTCGTCATCAAATTCATCTCTTGACATTGTAGAATCGACTACCAAAGATATGTCATCTGATGCGACAAAATTTAAATTGCTCAAACATGAGGGCAAATAACCAGAAAAATTATTGTCTGAAAGATCCAATATGCTTAATCTCCTTAACAAGCATAACTGATGAGGAAGTTCCCCATTGAATTGATTAGATTTGAGATCAAAAATGCTCAATTCCGAAAGGCTATCAATCCAATCTGGAATGGGCCCAGTTAAGTTGTTATCGCCGAGATCTAATGTCACCAAGGAAGAGAGATTAAAAAAAGCATATGGCAGTGGACCGCTCAATTGATTTTTGTAGAGGTGGACATAGCGTAAAGATGGTGCACAGTAGCCCAATGGTAATAACCCAGACAGATTGTTTTCAGAAAGATCTAAAAATTGAATCCAATGAGAATTGAAATATTCTATTGGAATGGTACCTTCAAAATGATTTCTGGACAAGTCAATTCCCTCCATAAGGTATATTGAAGAGTTCCCTATTCCCTTTGGAAGCATGCCTGTCAAAAGATTGTTACTGATATCAACCACCTGAAATGATGAAATAGTACCTGGTACTTCTCCCACAAATTTGTTTCCATCTAGAAAGAGGTAGACAAGTCCAGTCATGTTGAACACAGAAGGTGGTAATAGCCCTTTGAAATTGTTATTGGATAGCTTCAAACACCAGAATGAGGAGTCTACTGTTGGCAAATTATGCTCAAGCAGTTCACAGGACATATGATTGTTGGAAAGATCCAAGTATGCCAGAGAGCTCATATTCCCAAAACAAAGAGGAATACAACCTGTGAGGCTGTTGTTAGCCATGATGAAGTTCTTCAAACGTGGAAAAATCAAACATGTGTTTCTTGCAACTTGACCATGTATATTGTTGTCAGACAAATCTATTGTGTGAAGGTTGGGTATGGGATTTTGTGGCAGCTGTAAAGGACCTATAAATGAGGTGTTTCTCAAATATAGTCGATTTAACTTTGTATTATTCTCAAACAGCCAAGATGGGAAAGGTTCTCCAACGAATTTGTTGTGGGATAGATCAACAACCACCAAATCATATTGGCTATGGAGGAAGGTTGGAAACTCAGCTCTACGTAGTTTTGAAGTACAGCTTGAAGCACTAAAAAAACGAAGTTGGAGCTTTGGAGCTGGAGCCTGAAAACTGGATGCGGGTACTAGCTCATTGTTATCGCATGCAATGTACTTGAGGTTGGAGTGGTTCATAAATGAAACAAATGATATTGGAACTTGAAAGTAGTTATTTGAAATTGAGAGGTATTCAAGCTGCGGAACATAGGAAATATGTCCCTCAAATTGGTTGTGAGATAAATCCAAATATCGTAGAGATGATAGATTTCCCAAACAAGGAGGGAGAACGCCCTTTAGATTGTTTTGACCGAGATATAGCCGTTCAAGATTCTTCAGTTCACACCAGCCTATACAATATATAAATCCACCTTAAGTAAATAGTAATGTGTCATTTATTGAGAGATGCATTGAAAATTACAAGTTTGTTAGTGATGTAATTTACCTTGGTGAGGCAGAGTGCCATTAAGCTTACATCCTTGCAGAGACACATTTCTGAGAGCAGGCAATGATCCAATAATGCGAAGAAAACTTGTTGTGATGGGAGAAGCATAATCCAGGAACAACTCTTCAAGTTTGGTCAAATTCTGCAGTGCTAAAGGATTGAGAAAGGGCATTCTTAATATCAGACAATGAAGTTAAATGAAACAAAAAGGGATTGAGTTTTGTGCTATCCCATTTGTTGATAAAAATACTAAATATTGTCATAAACGTAATAACAGAGGAAGGGGCAGGGCCTTATATAAAATTTTATTAAAATTATTTCCTAAATAAATTTCTATTTTATGTATCCATATGCATAAGCAGCTTATAAAAGTAAAAAAGGAGAAGTTTTTGTGGATAAAAATACTAAATATTGTCATAAACGTAATAATATGAAAGTGATTATATAAACGTAATAACAGAGGAAGGGGCAGGGGCGGGGCCTCATATAAATTTTTATTAAAAAAACATTGGAATTCTTAGATTTTAAAAATGGATGAAAGACTACCATTTTTTACATCCGATGAAAGGAACATAAAGCAATGAGTGGTTCATAAAGGACTCAAATAATTAAACAGAAATTTGAATTTTTCAAATAATTATTTTGACAAAAAAATTTTATCTAATAATTAAATCAGACTGAAATTTTTAAATTTTATGTGATTTTTGTTTCACTAACGAGGTTGGTTTGGGATCCTATTTAAATGACTTTGTGTGTCATTTTTTTTATTGTAGATTTACTATTTAGATTATTGTTTCACTAACGAGGCTAGTCGAATTGCACAACCTTGTGTGGAACAAATAAGATAAATCCATTGACAAGAGTGATATATATATAAATATCATGTATGTTTCAGGCACCAAAACTGTCACTGACCTTTACCAAAGTGTTTTCCTTTAAATGTACTCCCACGAGCATATAAGGTCTTGAGGGATGGCAACCCTCCCAATGACTCTAGCAAAATGTTTTCCTTGAAGTCAATTGAGCCCAGATCCAAGACTTCCAATTTCCTCAAACCTGTGATAGAGAGCAAAATCAGTAATTTACTGATGCTCTTTTTTTAATTATTATTATTTTTTTTAAGTGGTTGTGTGAACCATTTGTGCTTGCCATGAAATGATTTCAAACTTGCACTGGATTTTTTTTATGTTTAATTTCTATCAAATAAAATGGTGGGGTGATGAGATTTGAACTTATAATTATTTAATTAATAAAATTCTAATACCATGTTAAAAACTTATCTTATCTAAAATCTTAAGCTATTAAATAGAACTATAATATATAATTTATAATTTTTTTTAACAATATTATCATCATGGAATAATTTGGAGCACTATTGTAGAATGAGTAGAGTGCATGCAGAGTAATTGTTCTACAAATTCTTGTTCTTTACTTCTTGTTTTTATTATCGTAGGTGTCCGGCTCATCTTATGAGCACCTCAACTAATCTCACAGACCCTAAGTTAATGACCATATAAGCCTCCAATGACTATCATATTACCAACCACAGGGTTCGAGTATGAGACCACAGGAAGAACAAACTCCTTAATCTCAAATTCATACCGGAGGATCACTTACTCTTTTCTTTACTTCTTGTTTTCTATCTAGTTGGGAATTTTAAAATTATAGATATAAATACTTTATAATTTGGACTACTCTAACAGTACTTTCCGGATGGTAGATAATAATAATTTATAATGTTAGAGAGTTACAACTATTGTAATAATAAATTTTCACAAGCTTTAATATTTAATAAAATTTAAAAAATTAATGATTTGTCTATGTAAGTTTGAAAATTAGAATTATTTCACTTGAAAAATTGCGATTAATTATATAAAGCTTTTTTAAGGCATCATGCAAGCAACTTAATGGTTAATGCACATCTAATTGTTATATAAGTTTGCTAAATGATAAATTAAGCCATCAGAGGTACGTAGGAATGATTTACCATTGAGACCAATTGTTCCTGTGAAGCTATTGCCTGATAGATCTAGAGATTTGAGTGTTGAAAAATCACTGAGAGACGATAAAATGCTGTCGTTGAATTTATTGCCACCTAGTCGAAGCTCCTCCAATTTCATCAACCCAGATGCTAGTCCTTGAAAACCTGAAAGAAAATTGCATTCCAATATCCATAAAAACTCAATGTAAAGCTGTTACTTGAAATATCAATTTATGTGTAAACTAAAAAAAATAGAGAGCAAAGAACCTTGATCCTTCAAGCCACCAACTAGATGGTTCCACCTTAAGTCCAGAGTCTCCAGTTCTTTGAAAGGCAGAAACAAAGATGCATTGAGATACAAGTCTTTTTCAAGCGCACCATAATTTACATCTTCAAGATATAGTTCGATCACTCGGTTTGTGGTGCTGTCACACGCAACCCTAGACCAGTTACAGCAGTTTAAATCCTCCTTATCCCAGCCTTGTAGGTCAGCACCTACATGACTGAACCAAGCTTTGATCTCGAGGAGACCACTTCTCTCTTCCTGCAAACAGCAGTGGCACCGGTCGTTGACGAAGGCCAAAGCCATGAGCAGCATCCACACCCACAATAATTGCCTCATTCTTAATAACGCTCCTTCTGCTTCACAAACTACAATAGCTAGCCGTCTCTAAAATGTTTCGTGAAAATGATATGATCGCAGGCTCCACAATTATTTTCATTACTTTATTTGTTATTGTTTTTCTTCAAGCTCGTGGAACGACGGGGTGTTCCTCCATCTTGTTGTTTAGCTGCTTTGCTTTTATTTTTCTTCATAGACCTGGGAAGTCGACACAGCTATAGATTTCATCACCTACTTGCACTTGTTTTTATTCGTAGACTTGGGAGGTCAAGATTCCTAACTATCCACATCAAGTCTTGATCCCATCAGAAATGAATTTCGTGGAAGGAAGAAAGAAAGAAAATTATCATGCTAATACTTTTCACTATAGTCAGTGCTTTCTTGGAAATCCTCAACAATGGAGTTTCTCTAAACGTGATTCCCACGTTATTGGGGGAGAGAAAAGTAGTGTCTTTGACTTTTCTCTCCCCCAATAACGTGGGAATCACGATTAGAGAAACTCCATTGTTGAGGATTTCCAAGAATTCCGAGCAAGCCGTCTCTTATATACAAACTTGTCATCTGCATGCATTTGACAGGACAGTGACACTTATCTGTATCATTGAATTTTCCAACATTTGATAGTTGAATGGAGTTTTGTCATTCTATTTTAAAAATAAAATTAATATAGAATCCAAAACTAATACAAAAATAAAGAGAATTAATATTGTAACTAATTTTCTAACACTGCTTGATAGGTACAAATTCCAGGAGGATTTAGTGTTTTGAGACATGATAAAAAAAAGGCCCAAAAAAAAGATCTTCTTCCAGGACTTGTAAAACAATTGATAGTTATTTTTTTATATATATGATATAATACTTAAAAAATCATAAATTTTTATATTCATCAATAATAGTATTGAATATATACTTAATATTCATTAGCGTTAAACTTAGGAATATTAACATTAGAATACAAAATTAATCGCACCTCAAATATTCACTTTTAACTCCTAAGAATGTTGTTGGCTATGTGATCTCCAATTTATTTACAGTCCCAATTTTCCTTTTTCTGTAAGCTCCCGTCCCATGTTTTTGTTCAGATCCACCGGGGCTTCTAAACTTTCATGCTACCTTAAGTAAGATAAACTGACCCTCTAACCTTCCTGTCATTTCCCTTGCAATGAAAGTAACAAAACTCTGATGATTTATTCTTCTCATTTCTTCACCATCTCAACTCCAATTCACCATCTCGTATGTCACACATGTAATTGCTATCGAAGGGACCACCCACAAGTGGAGAAAACGAAAAAAAGATCTTCTTGTATTCAATGTTATTGAGAGAGAAAGTAGTCTCTTTGACTTTTCAATGTTTTGCATGCAAGGTTCGGCCATCTAAGCTTTTCAATGGGTTTGAATTTTCTGGCCTCCTGAGTAAATTTCATCTGGGCTGGACTTGAATTTCCTTATCTCTTAAAATAAGGACTATAATGTGTTTTTGTCCTTATCTCTTCAATTCTTAATCTTTAATTTGAAAAGGATTATCATGATAATGTTAGTCTTCATCTTTAAATTTTGATTTTGAATTTGAATTCTAATCAAATATAAAATCCACAAAAAAAATAATGAATTTCATTATTACTTTGTTTTCTATGTGCTATGTAAAATCTTGCATTATAATTAAAAATCCTATTGCATGTAAAATCTTCCTTTCATTTCCCTTGCAAAACTCTGATGATTTATTCTTCTCATTTCGTCACCATCTCGTATGCCACACATGCAATTGCTATCGAAGGGACCACGCACAAGTGGAGAAAACGAAAAAAGATCTCCTTGAATTCAATGTTATTGAGAGAGAAATAGTAGTGTCTTTGACTTTTCCTGGCCTGCTTGTTTTGCATATAAGAACTAAATTTAAAAAAAAAAATACTACCACAACAAAAGAGAAAATAGTAAAAATTAAAAACCAAAACTAAGCATATATATATATATATATGGATAAAAATAGGGAGTATTTCAAAAATATAAAAAAAAATTAAAGAATTAAAAAAAAATTAAAAACAAAATATAATCAAATACAATTGTCTATGCTTGTGTGTTAAGTTGTTGCTTGTAGGCTCCTCACGAGTTGGGAAATTTTTCAATTAGTATTCCAGCAATAAATCTTTTAGGAAGGTTGATATTTTCAACTTTGATGTCTTCAAGAAGTCTTTGATGTCTCCGTCCCATGTTTTTGTTCAGATCCACCAGGGCTTCTAAACTTTCTTGCTACCTCCAAGTAAGATAAACTGACCCTGAATTTCCTGGCCTCCTTAGTCTATGATATGCTTGTCTCAAATAGAGGGTTTTGATCTCGTAATATAATTCTGAGATTGTAACTGAGGGTTTTGATTTCTTTTTGTTTAAGATTTTTGTAAGGTCATATGTGTTGGTACTGGCGGATGGTAGTACACAACAGTTATATATATATATATATTAAAGTGATAATGAATGAAATTATAGTACTAAAATTGATAATGATTTCATGCCCTTTTTTATTCCATGCTTCCTCCCTTGTAATATTAAATTCTTATTTTGTTTTCTAGTTTAGATTTCTAACTTATTTAAGGTCTTCTAACCTTCTAAAAAAACAAAAAAAATATTATTGAGATTCTAGAGAAAATAAAATTGTGAATTTATGGTTCACCTTAGCAAGCTTTTTTTGCTCATTAGAATTCACGTGTTCTTCCTTGTTTTACTGTCTTGAGTTTACACTTGCATTAAAAGATCTATGCATTAAAAGATCTAATGGCACCACACTAAAATAACATCTCAAAAAGAAACTTTTGATTCGACTGTTGGATTATTATCAAATTTTTATATTTTTACATGAGTTTTTAAAGATTATTTTCTCTAAAGTAGTTACTACTACATTACTAAGCAACCACGAGGGGAACAAGCCATTGAAGTTGTTGTGGGAGAGATCAAGGATTCTTAAGTCGTGTTGGTTATAGAGAAAGTTGGGAATTTCGACATTGAGTGCTTGCGATGGATTGCTTGACAACAATCACCAATACCCTCTTTCTTGTCAATCCAGTCGCTCTATTCCCCTTGAACGCTGTTTGGATCTATCAAAGCTTTGATCTCTAAGAGACCGATCCTCTCTTCCTCCAGACACCCATAACAACGACCACACCATTGGCCTACAGAAGTCAAAAATGTTAGCAACATCCAAACCCGCATTTTTTTCACCATCATCTTAGATAATTCTACGAACAATTACGTAGAATATTGTTGCTTTTATGTGCACTTGGCCAATAAAAGAGGTCCTGTTTATATTACACTGTGGCTCTCTTCATGCATCCAATTGGATTTTCTTTGCTCAACAGTGAATGGTTTATTGGAGAAGACTTTGACTCAGACTAAACTTGAACAATTAATGATTTGGATTTTTTGGGCAGTACGATATATATCAGTCATTCAGACAGAACGAACAACCTTGAAAAGAAAACTAAAATTGACTTGCAAATTGGTTTGAGGATACTAAGAATACAAATTTTTCTTCTCTGGATTTTCATTAGTCTATTCAGTTGAATATTGACTAGACGTATTTTAGTTTCCTGGTAGAATTTTAAAACCTGGAATCGTTTGATGAAATCTAAACTTATGTTAATGAGCCTAGAGAATGCTTGCCAATAGTTAATGTTGATAGTTAAAGTTCATTAGTCAATCGGGTATTGCTTTTCAATTAGCGTGAGAAGCAGGGCATTCCTCTAATTGGCAATTTCCTGGAATTTCGTGCACCAAAGACATTCGTGTCGAGGACAAATTGTACAGGGCTGGTTCGTGTAGGATAATCTCAAGAGGGCCTAGAAAATGACATCCACTTAATATTTCTTTGACATTTAAATCAGTTGTGAAATGGGGGTGATATTTCATCCCCTGTTTTTTACCTGGACATAGGAAGCCAAGTTTCCAAGATAATCCATTATTCAACTTAGTTAATAGTGAAACTTTTACGGGTCTTCGTATATGCATTGCAGGTCTCGAGCATGTTCATTTTTTAAGAATATGTGATAATTGGAATTTTACCCGTTTAATCTGGACCTGCAAAGAATATCAAATAAATACAAAATTATAAAACTTTTCAAAAACGTCCACAAATTGAAAGTTTGTAAAGACATTCATTACAAAAGAATATAATGGACATTCCACATAAATCATCATCTACGATATTTTATTCAAAGGTAATAATTGAACAAGAAATTCCATTAAATATAGTTTAAATAGCATGCCATGGACTAAACAAACTAAACTAATATATAATTAAATATTAAAACTGAAACAAATAAGACCAATAAATTTTCCAAACAAAAACTATCCGTGGCAATCTTGAAAATCATGATAATAGAAGAGCTCTTACCTTTTCTTTTTTTGCTAAGAAAAATATGTAAAGTGTATATGTAAAATAAACTTTTCATATGGTTATCTTGGGTGTTTAAAACAACAACAATTGTTATTTTTTAAAATATTTATTTTTTAAGTGGTGGCATCCTGTCATTGAAACGATAGCCGGCTAAGCCTGCAGCTTGAAAGGCTCTAAGGCGACGTCAATGCCACCAGTCTTGTTGATGAAGTGGGCAATGAACTCTTTATACTGAAAGGATTTAAAGATTGCAGGATTGCGTGAATCAACAAGAGCTTTTGCGGGCTCTACAATGCTGTCAGCATTAGGAATGAAAAACATGGTAACCCTTGTCCGAGCTTTCTCTGAATTTGTCACTGCTCGATGTTCAACGCTTCTCAGCTTGTTGTTACTGATAATCTATAACATCGGACAACCATTTTGTGAGCTTAAATCTCAACATATATAATCTCAAGGATATATTTGTGCCATAAAATATAAACGGAACCTAAGAGTTTGCTTAATGGTTAACTAAGGCCTTTATATGTTATGCCTTTTTAGGATTTAAAGTTCTATATTATCGCTAAAATTCTCATGATTTTTCTAATTCTGATGTAAATAATCTGTCTCTTTACCGATTCAAAGTCGTGAACAAAAAAAAAAAAAGATAAGGGGGAGAGTACCTGCATTTGGTATCCCATGTTAACCACAAATGCTTTAGAAATTGGCTCAACACCAATCCATTCACCATTCCTTAAGACTTGAAGCCCAAACACATCACTTTCTTGTTGTAAAATGGTTATGAGATTAGGATCACAATGTTCGGAGACTCCAAAGGTCAAACTTGGATCTGGGCATGGTGGATTTCACTGACCTTACCCCCAAAATAACCAGACTCCAGCCCCAATCCTTCACAAATTAACTCCAAGATCGTTGCGGCCAGTTTTTTTACTTCAGTACATGTCTGTAAAAAATAGCAGATTTTTTTTTTTTATGTTTTTCAATTATTTTATTGTACTGATATTAAAAACAAATTTGCAAGCTCAATTTACCGGTATCTTGCTGGCTTTTAAGGCCAGTGTTGAATGCATTCCTCTAGAGGGTGACAAGAGTTCCTTAAATTATCTCGCCATAAGTGAACATCTTCAGTAGCATAAAGTAAACTACTTGTATACAACATGCAATGATCGTTTCTCGTTGGATCCTCACAGTAGAAGCTTGTCTTGTCCTGTTCAGGCAGCTTAAAGAATTCCTTGAAGACATTCATTGTGTCATTCATCAAATCTTCAGTGACGCCATGATTGATCACCTGTACTTAATTTGTGAATTATATAATTCTCTACCTTGATTAACTATTAGGCATATGATCATCACCATTTATTTTAATTAAATCAAAGAGGTAAGTGACTGCACATGCTAAATCTAAATCATATTCGAGCATGTTACTGTTAAAGAGGGTTAATATAAATCAATATCATGCGATTTTATCAAACAGTTCTAGCTCATATAGTCTGGACCGTGTAAATAACAATGCTCATAATATTTGAAGTTGTGAACATGAAAAAAATCCATAATCTTGGCCAGCTTTCAGAATTTTCTGTATAGTAGAATCTGTCTTGACTAATGGCTATTCCTTCAAGATCTATAACTGGTATGGACTTGCTTGCATTGAAAGTGACATTCCCTGGTCGCTTTTCCGGTGGAAAAACATACTTCTCAGGCACGGTTTGGACATTATTCCAGCTTGAGACGAGCTTCTCCATTTCCAAGCTACGTTGCCAAACTTCTATATAGCCACACTAAGCTAGTGGACAATTTTTGCTGTCTCAATGTGTGTCTTATATACTTGTGCATGTGTGAACTCAATGGGATTGCTAAGTTATCTGGATGCTTTTAAGCTTGACGGACAATTTGAACCGTAACAAAAGACGTTACTTAGCGTGAAAAAAAAGAAGAAAAGAAAAGGAATCATATATTTAGCAACTCTTGTATTTTATTATATTATGGAAACAATCCCTATCAAACCTAACTAAGCAACACGTCTTTCATAACTTATCCAACAACTATAATAAATCTATGATAAATACACGTCGTGTAATGCATTATACCATGAAAATAAATATATTAATTATATAATGATATTTTACCTCTAAAATGATTTCAAACCTACTGTTTAATCTAAATTCATCAATGCTGTTTCTGAAAATTGATGCCGTCGTGATGAAAATAAGAAAACAGAATAGTTGAGTTGAAACGTGAACGTCGTGTACATTGTATAGTGACGATGGTGGAAGTAGTAACCTCCTTATGATTTCCTGGCGGACTCTAGTACGTGCTCCTCACCATGTCAGTGCACTAATGGGTTTGGATCAGTGGAAAAAATGATGACATGTTGGAAAATGATGCCACCCTAAAATCCAAGAGTGCAAAATCAACATTAATAAATGGATAATTAAGAGGAGAAAGAATCCAAAAAATATGTAACAATCTCAATAGCTAAGAGATTAGATTGTAGGTTCTATTTCAAAGGCAAGTCTCTATTGATTCTCATCATTATAGTAATAAAATCAAGTATTTTCTTATGTTAAATTAAGATAGTTCCCACTTCAAAGAGGAAGCACAAAGTTAAACAAGAGAATTTTAAGATTTCAGGAAAAAAAAACCAACTTACGAGAGCAATAGCTAGACATGGACAAGAAACAATTCTAACATTGTCGAACAGATTTGGTGGAGGATAGAAATATGAAGAGAGTGTCCCATCAAATGTTTTGATTTCCTGGCCTACTTGCTATGCATATAAGGTTCGGCCAACTAAGCTTTTCATTTGGGTTTGAATTTCCTGGCCTCATGAGTAATTTTTATCTGGGCTGGACTTGAATATCTATATATAACATTTAAGGCTGGATGGGCTTGTCTCTTTAGCAGGCCTTCTTAGGCTCTTGTCAGCTCCAAGCCCGTACGTTATTATTGAATGATGTTTGGGAATGAACAATCTCAGTCCATCTGGGAAATTTGTACCACGCAGTTCATCAAAGCGAAATGGTTTTGCCACGTTTCGCAAGAAAGCAGCGCCTATTAAATGTGCTAAATGTCAATAGAGAGCTTTAAACAATCAAGACAGGCTCATGAAGCAATTAAACATAAATGATAATAGAATAAGTTAAGATGCATCTGGAGAGAGTGATTAACGAAGCCCGAACCGCTAAGATAATGTGAGTCCGAATAAGATTTTAATTCAATTCAATGTTTGGAAAGAAAGAATGAAAGTGGGAAGAAAGTAAATTCTCAAGAAAAATACCCTCTCGTTTTCTATTTCAATACAATTATCTAAACAAACAAGTGTGAATTGATTTAAAACAAATACGACATCAAATAGAGGATGAAAGGTTGATTTTTAGATCATGGATATATATATATATATATATATATATATATATATATATATATATATATATATATATCTTAAAGTGATAATGAATGAAATTATAGTAATAACATTTATGATGATTTCATGCCCTTTCTTTTTTATTGTATGATTCCTTCCTTGTAATATCAAATTCTTATTTTGTTTTCTAGTTTACTTTTGTAACTTATTTAAGGTCTTGTAACCTTCTAAAAACCACAAATTATTATTGAGATTCTAGAGAAAATAAAATTATGAATTTGTGGTTCACCTTAGCAGCTTTTTTGCACATTAAAAATCACATTCAGATGTTTTTCCTTGTTTTACTACCTTGAGTTTAACACTTCCTTGTTTTACTACCCTGAGTTTACACTTGCATTAAAAGATCTAATCGCACCACACTAAAATAACATTTCATGAAGAAATTTTTGATCCGATTGTTGGTTATTATCAAATTTTTATATTTTTACATGAGTTTCTAAAGATTATTTTCTCTAAAGTAGCACTACAACATTGCTACTCGAATGGTCAGATAACCAATCAACCAGTTTCATTGCCTACCAGAAACCAGTTCATCCAATTAATTAGAGTTTCACCTTATCAGGCTTCAAGTATGACGTATGTTGATTCACTAATTACTTCAATATTTTCGTTTTCTTGGACAGTTTCACGCGAGATGCGCGGGTGCTCTGTTCTTACAATTCCAAGGTGTATAGTGGGATCCATGTCTTTAGAATTACTCCTTGGACCCACTTGCATTTTTATTTTATTTTTGTTTTATTGTGTGAAAGCCTTCATAAACGTCCTCAACCTTCGAGGCTCCTCCCAAGCTAATCTCATTTCTATCATACCAATATTATAGTTTTTATTCTTTTTAATATTATAGTTTTTATTCTTTTTTAGTTAACAAAATTTTTAAGTAATCACTTGGCGCTTATAGGATATTTTTCATTCAAAGCCTCTGTACAGTCATCTTCAGCCTCTCGAAATCTGAACAAAAAGAAAATGAATTAAAAAAAATGTCATATTCATGAAAATTATCGTCACAGGCAATAAAGCAACTGTTAGAAAATGGAAATCTGCACAGTAACTGTTCTTCAAACAGTTACTGTAGCAATTAAATTCTGGAAAATACTCAATTGCGGAAAAATAGTAGATTCAAGAAATGGAATCTGATCTCACTTTATTTATTCAAATTGAAAGTGCCTTAATATAGGCTTACATGATAAAGTCCAAAATGCATAGAACTCTCAACATGCTGAGAGATTATTGGAAGGCAAAATCAAATATTCAGCAAACAGCTGAATTGGATTTTGCGGAAAATAAATTCAAAATTCAAAATACAAAGAACAATAAAGTTGACTAAAACACTTTCTTCAAATCAGCAATCCAATCTTCAATCAGCATCTTTAGTCTTCAAGGCAGTATCTCACATAATTCTAACAGCAACCTCTAAATGACAAGATGAGATGAAGATGATCAAACACGTTCTAGTTATCATCAGTTGTGAACTCTGTAGCTACGCAACAAGAACTGACAGGAAAGACTTGGCTTTTGATTTTGAGATATGCCATTACCCTATTTGCATGGGCTACGCGTCTTGAATAGCACTCAATAGCTTCATTAAACTTCTACTGCTTAAAATACTCATTTCCCTGTAAATTAAAAAATTGCAAACGTAGCATCACAATCCATTACCAGCGAATCTTTTTTAAGTGCTATCGCAGGAAAGTTCATACCAATTCTTTCTCTAAGGTAGCATCCACAGAAACCTCATCAGTTGTAACACTACTTGATAGATGATTGATTGCACCAAAGCTCCTTGAGTAATCATACTGTCCTGAACCACTTCTAGAAGAATCAGCCGTAGAAGTTTTTCCTTTTGATCTTCCATCCTCACCAATCTTCCGAGTACACGAAAAATTGATAATTCATCAAGCAGCTATCATAGCCCATATAATTACTCTAAACATATGTGTGGGTGCCAAACACACATGCATGCCATGACTTTTCATATGGAAATAAAAGCATATTTAAACATCTCATTGACTGATCAATGCTCCTTAAGTTGAGCACCACTACAGCTAACTCAAAACACACAAGAATGTTGACAATCACCATTCAAGTTTCCATTCAGACAAGAACAGTCCAACATTAAGCATTGGATTATTCAAACTTTCCATTCCCAACACCTCCTCTCAGTTTCCACACACTACAAAAAAAGGGTGCCATTAGCAACGGCCAAATTCCGTTGCTAATTTTTCCGTTGCAAATTACATTTGCAACGGATATACCGTTGCTAAATCAATTCCAGAAAAAAAAAAAACTTGTTTTGCAACGGATTAGCCGTTGCAAATGTAATTTGCAACGGAAACATTTGCAACGGATTGTGCAACGGATTATCCGTTGCAAACTTTTCCTTTGCAAATTACATTTGCAACGGATTTGCCGTTGCTAAACCAATTCCAAAAAAAAAAAAAAAAACTTGTGTTGCAACGGATTAGCCGTTGCAAATGTAATTTGCAACGGAAAAGTTTGCAACGGATTGTGCAACGGATTATCCGTTGCAAAATTTTCCGTTGCAAATTAAATTTGCAACGGAAATGTCGTTGCAAATGAAAATTAATTTTTATTTCCATTGCAGGAATTTTTTTTTTTTTTAAAAAAAATATATTTAATACCCGCATCACCCCGTTTTTTTTTCAAATGTAATTAATATCCATATCACCCCGCAAGAATTGTTTTTTTTTTTAAAAAAAAAACTTAAATATATATTTAATACCCGCATCACCCCGTTTTTTTTCCAAATGTAATTAATATCCATTCTTCTTCTCTCTCGTTCTCTCATTTATTCAGAACAACTCTCCATCTCTGCTTCCCGATCTCCACCTTGCCGGCTAAAAACTTCTTTTTTGCTATTAGGCCTAGAAGCCGGTGTTCTGCCATAGCATTCGATGCCCCATCTACAAGCTTGCAGGGCCCACGTGAAGAGATGGAGGATGATATCATAATGAAAAAAAAATTAAATCAAAGAATAAAAAAGCCTAAAAACTATAACAAACTAAAAGAAAGAACAAAGAAAAAAAATATAAGAAATATCAATTTTCAAATGATCATAAACACAAACTAAAATCTAAGAACAATTTTTTTCAAAAAGTTACCACCTTAACAAATAAGAAATAATAAAAATTAAAAATCAAAACTAAGAGCACACATATATAAATATAGACAAAAATAAGGTGTGCGTCAGGTCGAATATTGTCGGCGGGCGTGTCAAATGTGTACATAGTATTCGCAGAAAAGAATAATAAAAAATGATAAATTAACATAGCACCCCTACATTCAACTCTTCAATCTTGTCTTATCATGGGTAAAAGAGTTATTTTACCGTGCAATAGGATGTGAAATCACTGTGACACCTCCTCTGTTAACTCTTAGTTTTTATCTTATATTAGGATAGAATAGTTATTTTACTATAAAAATATAAAAAAATCTCAAAAAAAAAATATATTTTAATATAAAACATAAAAAAATTACTAAAAAAGATGCAAGAAACAATTTTGAAGCATAAAATCAAATAATTCATCATCAGCGCATGCACGTGTGCGTGCTCTGTCAGGTTCTAAGCAATATATCTAACTTAAATCTCACGAGGATCAGCCACAAAAACATGTTTTCATTTTCATTTCAAAACCTTTAATTATGGATAATCCGACCCAATCCGAACTCTCTAACCCAACTTCACCTCCTTCAACTACTCCGAATCTGGCTCAACCTCTTTGTAAGAGCAAGTTCAATGGCAAGATCCATTTTGAAGATTCAAATCTTGAAAATGGCTCTTTGAATAATGTATATTTGATTTTTTTATTGATATTTCAAATATAATGCAATTATTTTGAATTTAGTTTAATTATGCAATTAATAGGAGTACATTATATAATTAAATAATTGCTTTTGAAAAACCTTCCAACAATAAAATTAATTTTTTAATCACGTTTAAATTAAAAAAATAAATTTAAATATGATTAAAAGATCCGCAATATTTGAAATTTGAAATTTAAGCTACTTATTGTATGTTTTTAAAGTAATTTGTATGTTTTTTTTATGGTTGTTGTATTTGAAGTTAATTAATGTTACTTTATTGTCTTTGAGTGCTAGAAAAACTTAAGAAAATAAAATGAACACATTAATAAATAACCAATAAGTTCAAACATAATTAATTAAAATACATTCCATTACATTCCTACATTCCTGATAATATAAATTAATAAATAAAATTATTATTTTTTATTTATATTTAAATTAAAAAAATGAATTTAATTATTATTAAAAAATGATTTTAATTATGATTAATAATAATAATTAATATAAAACCCCCCACCCACCCAAACCCTACATTCCTTCACATTTTTCCAATTGCGCCGCCCCCTTCCCTCGCCAGCTCCCACTCCCTCTCCAGCCCTCTCCCTCCCTCGGCAGCCAGCCACTTCCTTTTTTTTATATATTTATCTACCTCTCTGATATTCCCTTCTCTCCAAACAAAAATGGCCGATCAGCTCACCGACGACCATATCTCCGAGTTCAAGGAAGCTTTCAGCCTATTCGATAAGGACGGAGATGGTCTCCTCTTATATCTCTCTTTATGTCATCGCCTCTTTATTTCTTAGATCTGGCTCCTCTGTTATTTTCTCGTTTTATTGCATTTCTTTTTAAGTTTTTAGCATGATCTGTCTCTGTTCCGCGTTTTACCTACATCGATTGGTCGTTTTGCTGCTTTTTTTTTTCATTTTCTTTAGGATCTGCTGTGAAAGATGAGCTTGGGTTCTGATGATTTGACCACTACTCTCTGCAACTCAATTCAAGCTTTGGGTCGTGGCTTTGATGTCACATCTGATATAAGACTTTTATATTGTAAAGGAGCTACTGGGTCTAGGTTGGTTCATATTGACGAAGAACATGCTAGGGATCTTGATATCTCTCATGAGCTTGTGCTGCCTAGTTTTTCTTTTGACATCGATTGCTCTCCAGGGAGAAGAAGCATTGAGAGGATTCCTGTTTGCTCCTTCCATGAGGTTAATTTTTCTTTTCTTTTCTTTTCTTTCCATTCATTATCTGGGCATGCTTGGATTTCTTTTATTTATTTATTTTACTTTAGGTCCAGTCTCTTGTGATTTGGGAAGTCATAAAATTTATGCTCTTTGATTGTCAACTTGTGCGTGTTAGGATTGTTGATTTGATTTGTTTTCAAGTCGAGTGTCAGAAGACTACAGAAATATATTGTTCTGATTTTTCCTGGCCGGCAATTTATGTGGCTAACTAATCTGGAAAAAAAGCTATGGATTGCTGAATTTTGCATATTCCTTGCAAAGATAATCTGAACTATTATTTAATTTAAAAGTTGCTGATTTGAATAATTTAAAATTTAAGACATTCATAGTTGTGATCACACCAGCAGTAATGCAACAGATCCCATGATGGCTTTGAAGTGTGTAAATGTGCTTCGGCGAGTGTAGCACTTGGATGAGTAATCTTCCAGGAAATACTTGTATTGCACACCACCTTTTAAAAAAATCTCAACAATTGAAATATTTTTTCGTGTTTTTCCTTTTATCAGACAAGCCACCTATAGAGGATTTGCAGTATTTCTTGGATTTTCAAATTGCTAATGGTTGGGCTCCAGAGCAGAATAACCTTCAAAGAATGGAGCCTGTTTGTCAATCTCTTCAGTTCAGCTTGATGGGTCCCAAGCTGTATATAAGCCCAGATCAGGTATGTTTTCAAAGTGTATCTTCTTGATATGGTAATGGAAATTAATGTTGAATTGATAGCAAGTGATATTAAGAAGTCAAGGATAGTAGCTTCATATACTTTGTAATATGATTTCTTTTTTGTCATCTCATGCATCATTCCTTCAAAACTGCCGTTTTAAAATTACTTGAATTCTTAATCCTGTGGTGACCACTCATATCTTGCAAAAAAAGGAAAACTCCCAGCAGCAAAAAAAATGTAAATTGTCATCCATAGTATAGTTGAACTATAAGAATTAAAATTCCCGTAATTTGTTTGTGGTGATGAATGTTGGATAGAGGTTTTGAGAACTTAAGTTCAAGCTTAAATAGCATTACTTTTCATATAATAATAAGCCTCTAAGAGAAAGCTTTACCAAGAAGAGTGTTACATTTTTAAAGCTGCAGGTAACAGTAGGCCGTAAGCCAGTTACTGGTCTAAGACTTAGCCTAGAGGGCATTAAGCAGAACAGACTTTCCATCAATTTGCAGCATCTTGTATCTCTTCCAAAAGTTCTTCAACCCCACTGGGATGCATATGTGGCCATTGGAGCCCCCAAGTGGCAAGGTCCTGAGGAGCAAGACAGCCGCTGGTTTGAGCCTATCAAGTGGAAGAACTTCTCCCATGTAAGCACTGCACCGATTGAGTATGCTGACACTTCCATTGGAGACCTCTCTGGTGTTCACATTGTGACCGGGCCTTAGCAAGTTGATGCATTGGAGACCTCTCCATCTGGTGGACATGAACATTTATGAATATTCATGTTTTTATCTGCAGAGAATTATGGCAGTTCAATACATGATCGAAGGATTGAGCAAATGGAGAAGAAGATAGCAACAACTAATCGAAGGATTGAGCAAATGGAACTGGCCATGAAGACCAAAGAGGATCGATGTATTTTTTTAAACAATTCAAAATATGTATTTTTTTATTCCATGTTGATTTACTTCTACATGTAAATGTAACCGAATTTCTGTTGTATTATAAATTTTAATTTATGAAATTTTTATCTCAACAATATTTAGTTCTCAATATTAATAATATATCAGTAATATTTATGAAAATCAATTCAAAGAATCAATATTTGCATCAGTCAAAGTTAGCTTCCTGCCGTTGCAATTGCAACGGATCTGCCGTAGAGGCCGTTGCAATTGCAACGGGCGGACCTGCCATTGCAACGGGCTCCGTTTCAACGGGCTCCGTTGCACGCCGTTGCAATTGCAACAGCTCACTCCGTTGCAATTGCAACGGGCCTGCCGTTGCTTTTGCAACGGATAAGCCGTTGCAATTGCAACGGGCCTGCCGTTGCTTTTGCAACGGATAAGCCGTTGCAATTGCAACGGTCTTGCTGTTGCTTTTACAACGGATAAGCCGTTGCAAAATGTGTATTTGCAACGGGAGGCTTTGCAACGGATTAGCCGTTGCAAATTATTTTGCAACGGGTAATCCGTTGCAAGAGAAATTTGCAGCGACGTTTTGGCAACGGATTGGTTCCGTTGCAAATGCCGTTGCTAATTAATATTAGCAACGGCTTTCTTTGTTATTTGCAACGGATCAATCCGTTGCAAATGGGCCTGTTTTTTAGTAGTGACACTAAAAGAAACCAAGAACAAATTAACAGCATGACGTAATTTCACAGTAAAAGAAAACCAATAAATTCTGTAAAGCATCCGTCAGAAACATAAACCCGCAAGACACACGCTTAACTCACTGAACCACCTAAAACAGAAAGCTAAAGTTAAAAAGGCAACATGCAATACTACAATGAAGTCTTTTATCCAAGCTACAAGCTTCTCATAATAAAAATGGTTTGTTTTTCGGCAACCCATTTCCAATAAAAAAGCCTTGAAAGTTAATGAAACCTTAATTAAATTGAAAATTTACCAGGTCAGAAGCTTGTGACTTCTTCTTCATCTTCTTATCAGTATCCTTAAGAAGTTCCCAATCCTGCAAATCATTCAAAAAACCCTGGAAATCCTGGAAACAAAATGGGTTTTCGCCCAAAATGCATATAAATAAATAAAATCCCTTATTAAATACAATCCCAATTAACAAAAGCTTCCAATTTTTTTTTAAAAAAAAACAAGAAGAAACATGCACAAAGACTTGATTTTTAGAAATAATAAACGGAGAACACTAAGAAAAAAAACATATAGAAACGAGAAACAATAGGAAAAGGATAGTGATGATGGAGTTTTGAAAGGAAAATGATTGAAAAGACTTGAGCTTTCAGTTTCTTCCATTTTCTTGCTTATTACAGTTTTCTTGGTAACCAAACAGGGTTAAGAAAGTTCAAAACAAAAAACCCATAAGTGAAAGGAATGAACCAGAGCTTGATAACGTCCATGGCTGTGAGAGAGGGAGTGAAGTTTCTGGAAGAGTTATAAGGGACGGGAACCTGACAGGGGTTTTGGTGTTATTGTGCTGTAGAACACTTGGTTAAAAAGCTCATTAGTACCCTACTTTTGTAATGTTTCTGACCTGGCCCTCTATCAATTAATTCCACATCGATACAATAACCACAGAACAGAACCTCTTTTACTTGGGATTTCACTGAGCTTGCCCCCAAAATAACCAGACTCCAGCCCCAATCCTTCACAAATTAACTCCAAGATTGTTGCGGCCAGTTTTTCTTACTTCAGTAGCATAAGCCCCACCAACATGTCTGTAAAAAATAATGGAAAAATACAATTTTTAGAGAAATTATCTTGCTGGCCGAAAAGAAATGTCTCTTAGCCAACAAATTTGATTGTCAGTCCATGCAAACAAATTTGCAAGCTCAATTTACCGGTATCTTGCTGGCTTTTCAGGCCAGTGCTGAATGCATTCCTCTAGAGGGTGACGAGTTAAATTATCTCGCCATAAGTGAACATCTTCAGTAGCATAAAGTAAACTACTAATTTGTGAACTATATAGTTCTCTACCTTGATTAACTATTAGGCATATGATGACCATTTATTTTAATTAAACCAAAGAGTAAGTGACTGCACATGCTAAATCTAAATCATATTCGAGCATGTTACTGTTAAAGAGGATTAATATAAAACAATATTTTGTGATTTTATCAAACAGAACTACCTCATATAGTCTGGACCGTGTAAATAACAATGCTCATAATATTTGAAATTGTGAACCTGAAAAAATCCATAATCTTGGCCAGCTTTCAGAATTTTTTGTATCGTAGAATCTCTGTCTTGACTATTGGTTATTCCTTCAAGTGGTATGGACTTGCTTGCATTGAAAGTGACATTCCCTGGTCGCTTTTCCGGTGGAAAAACATACTTCTCAGGCACGGTAAGTGCACTAATGGGTTTGGATCAGTGGAAAAAATTATGACATGTTGGAAAATGATGCCACCCTAACAATCCAAGACTTCAAATTCAACATTAATAAAAGCATAATTAAGAGGAGAAAGAATCCAAAAACATCATGAAACATGGGATTGTTCTATTTTGTTATGCAACAATCTCAACAGCTAAGTGGTTAGATTGTAGGTTCTATTTCAAATGCAAGACTCTATTGACTCCCATCATTATTGTTGCTACCCAAATTTTTGACTCTTTATTTTTCTGAAAAACAATACATATCTTGGTACAAGGGCTAAATTGAGCAAATTGAGAGTTTAATGGTCGATTAAGGATTAAATCGCGAAAATCAGGAGCCAATGACCAGTTTAGAAAGTCGCGCAAAGCCAAGGTTGAGATTGAATTTTTGATGGGATTTAATTGCATAAAGTCAAGTTTAAATCCAATTGGGTGCAATTAAAGAATTTTTAGAGGACCAAATCATATTTTTTTTCCTTCCTAATAAAATTTGAAATCTGCATTTTTTAAAAATAAGCATCACTGTGTTCCGGCGTGCATTGCATTTTCAGGCGCATTGATCACAACAGATCAATCAAATTTTTCTTCCTTTTTTCAATTTGTTTTTCTTCCCAATTCACAGTGATCACAGCAGAACAGATCAATTTTCTTCCTAGTCAATCGTGATCTTTTGCCTAATTTATCTCCATCAAAATCTTCTTCCTAATTCTCCTCCTGTCTTCCTGATTCTCCTCTGATTGCCATCAATCTGCTTAGCTGTTTTGATACGTTCCTCAATTCGCTGCATATAACATTGGGTCTGCTCTGCTATAAATAGCAGCACGGTGAAGAGAAGTAAAAAAAAAAAAGAAGAGAAAACTGGGAGAAGACAAGGAACATTTCACGTGAATTTTGGAATTCTTCTTTTCCCTCGCATCTGTTCTCCTTCACTCTCCCTCTCTGCTTTCATTTTCTGTTTTCTTTTCTCTCTCTCTAAAAAATATACAGACCCGAAGCTCTCTCTCTCTCCCTCTCGGCCAACCAACCACCATCACCGTCGACCAGTCACACCCCGCCTCAGTACCACCGTCTTCTCCTCCATCAACCCCAACATCTCAGCCACCTTCTCCGGTGAAGAAAACAGAGCAGCCCCGACGACAGCCATACAGCCCGTCATCTTCCGACGACAACTCCGGCCACCACAGGCCACCATTTCCGTCACCACCACGACCAGAAGAACCACCTCTACGTCCTCTACACAACGGTATTGACTCCATTCTCCATACTCTAAAATTTGCCATTGTCACTGTGCATCGTCCCTGTTGTTTGCATGTGGGGAGTGAATTAATTCACTCCCCAGCGTGGGCTGCGGGCCGGGCCTTGTGCCCGGCCTAGCCCCTGGCGAGCTTCAGCTGTCGGGCTGGAAGCCCGATCCGAGATGGTGCAGTCGCAGACCATCCGGGCTAGGAGCCCGACTGAAGGCAAGGTGGGGTTTGAGTTGTCGACCCGACCCAATTTAGGTGGGGTCGACAACGACCCCACCGAAAAAGAGAAAAATAAAATAATTAAAGAAAAATACAAATTTTCCAAAAAAATATTTTTATTAAAAAAAAATGTGTTGTTTTCTTGCATACAGCCAATACACTAGCATATTTTAAAAATTGTTTTTTTTTTTTGAAAAATATATTTTATCTTGGGTTTTGAAGAGAAAATGAGTTTTAGCATAGATTTCGCAAAGAAAAAAATCATTTCTTGTATTTTTGAGATTTTACAACATGTTTGTAAAATCCAAAGGGTATTGGCCAATATTTCAAAAAATATAAAAATCTTATTTTGGGGAATTTATTATTCACTGTCGGTATTTGGATAAATAAATCCTAAAGGGGTTAATATCCAAAATATTCAGCGGGAATGATACCCTATTATTCACTGTTGGTATTTGGGTAAATAAATCCTAAAGGGTTAATATCCAAAATTTTCGGCGAGAATGATACGCTATTATTCATTGTCAGTATTTGGATAAATAAATCCTAAGAGGTTAATATCCAAAATATTCGGCGGGAATGATATGCTATTATTCATTGTCGGTGTTTGGATAAATAAATCCTAAAGGGTTGGATAAATAAATCCTAAGGAGTTAATATCCAAAATATTCGGCGGAGTAATATCCCATTTGCCATTTAATTAACATATGTTTTGAGATCAACTCATAAACAAGCCAAACGTCAAGCAGCTTACCTTAGGTAGGGCAGCTTACCTTAGGTAGGGCATACTAGGGGTGTTAAAACCTTCCCTTTACGCAACCAGTCCCTTACCCTAGAATCTCTGAAAGACCAGTTTTAGGTTTCCTAGTAACCATAATACTAGGTGGCGACTCCCTTTTTCATGAAAGAATCCCCCGACATTTAATCCCCCACTCACGGGGAAGAGTCATCACGACGCCGCAAGCTCTTTTTTTTTTGGGGTGCGACAATTATAGTAATAAAATCATGTATTTTCTTTTATTAAATTAAGATAGTTCCCATTTCAAAGAGGAAGCACAAAATTAAACAAGTGAATTTTAAGATTTCAGGAAAAAACAACAACTTACGAGAGCAATAGCTAGACATGGACAAGAGACAATTATAACATTATCGACAGACTGTGAAAACCCAGATTTGGTGGAGGATAGAAATATGAAGAAAGACTAGGAATTGATGGTCTAATCCTCCCATCAAATGTTTTGATTTCCTGGCCTACTTGTTATGAAATCATTGAATACTTGCTATCAAGAAGAGTTTTTTAGGCTCCTAAGTTTTTCTACTTCTTGGGATCAAACAAATACATACTTGTTGTTAGATAGCATTTATAATTTATATCCTTGGAGGTCATTGGAACATCTACTCTTTTTAACTCTGTCTATTTAGGGAATTCATTATTTCATCTAATTGAATTCATAGATTATTATTTGATCCTCCAACCATCTCTAGCTGGAAAACTTGTGGGAATCAATCACTGCAAAACAGTTGCAATTGTTTATAATATTCAATGCTCGCGGCCTCTCAGCACTCCATATTAACTTTCAAAAATAAAATATCGATTGTAAGCAATGAAGAAATGGCGGTAAATGAATGTGTTTTTAAAAGAGAAGGCCACCATGCAAAACCAAAGAAACAACGCAGAATAAGAGAAATTATCTTTTATTTAACAAAAATACGATACTGCAAACTATTTCTTATGAATAAATCCCTATTACAAGAAGCCAAGAAGCGATTCGTTGCTCAAGACAACATAACAAGACAGAACAAAGCATAAGAAGACATAACCAGGAAACAAAATAATGGAAACAAGCATAAGGACAAACACAAGTCACATCAAAACAGAAAGGAACCATATACTTTGAAGGAACACTTCTCACAGGCAAACTGTCAAACAGGTGGTGAGCAGCCATTGATTTGGGCCACCAACGCTCGTAGCCATGCGACTGCTTCCCCACAGAGGATGACAACAAATTTAGAAAGCAACACATGAGCTCGTGATAAGAACCACTCACCTTCTGGATCTGAAAAACTTTCGAAAGTTAATAGCCAAAACACAGTAGCAAGTGTCAATGCATTCTTCAATGAAGTAAAACCACCTGCATCGCCAATGCGGATTTATGCACAGTACTGCTAAAATTGTCAACACCACAATTATGTAACACACACCAAAGCTCACATAGAAACTGTCCATGTCTATTGACCCATCATCTCCATTGGAATTGTCAGGCACTCTCTCTGATGGTGATTCTGTTTTGTCGCAACTGTTTCGCAATAGAGGTCCACAAAGAAGAGGATTGCCTTTATAACAGCTCTCATCAAAGGTACCGAATTGGTTTTTCATCTCCGGTGTTCTTCCTGACAAATTATTGTACGACACGTTGAAAACTGCTAGAAAGGTCAGCTCAATGAGCTGTGCAGGAATTCTACCATTCAAGTTGTTGTGAGAAAGATCCAAGCTCTCTATCCGCTTCATATTGGAGAAAGATGAAGGGATCAATCCAGTGAGATTATTTTGTGACAGATTTAGAGCAAATATCCCACTTAAGTGTCCCCACTCCGGCGGGATTTCTCCAGTGAATCTGTTACAAGAAAGATCCATGGCAGACATGTAACGAAGGATATCGCCCTCGTAAGTGTAGAAATTTTTCTTTGCTGTAAGCTCAACAAAAAAATTTAGATCGATCTCTTCCTCTTTTACAGACCGGAAATAATCATTTATCGTGAAATTGTATGAGAACCCAGATTTTTCATCTGATGCCGTAAAATTTAAATTGCTCAAACATGATGGTAAATGACCAGAAAAATTATTTTCTGAAAGATCCAATATGCTTAATCTCCTTAACAAGCATAACTGATGAGGAAGTTCCCCATTGAATTGATTAGATTTGAGAACAAAAATGCTCAATTCTGAAAGATTATCAATCCAATCTGGAATGGGCCCAGTTAAGTTGTTATCGCCGAGATCTAATGTCACCAAGGAAGAGAGATTATAAGAAGCATATGGCAGTGGACCGCTCAATTGATTTCTGTAGAGGTGGACATAGCGTAAAGATGGCGCATCGAAGCCCAACGGTAATGACCCAGACAGATTGTTTTCAGAAAGATCTAATAACTCAAGCCTATAAGAATTGAAATGTTCTAATGCAATGGTACCTTCAAAATGATTTTTGGACAAGTCAATTACTTCCAAGGATATTGAAGAGTTCCCTATTCCTCTTGGAAGCATGCCTGACAAGAGATTGTTACTGATATCAACAGTCCGAAGTGTAGGTGAAAAGGTACCTGATACTTTTCCTTCAAATTTGTTTCCGTCTAGATTGAGGTAACGGAGGCGAGTACTATTGAACATAGATGGTGGTAATCGCCCAGAGAAATTGTTATTGGACAACTTCAAATAACTCAACAAGGGGCCTTCTTTTGGCAAATTATGCTCAAGCAGTTCACAGGACATATTATTGTTGGAAAGATCCAACTTATGCAGAGAGCTCATATTCCAAAAACAAGGTGGAATACAACCTGTGAGGCTATTGTTAGCCATGTTGAACTGATTCAAACCTGGAAAAATCAAACATGTGTTTCTTGCAAGTTGACCATATATGTTGTTGTCAGACAAATCTATTGTCTCAAGGTAGGGTGTGGGATTTTGTGGCAGCTGTAAAGGACCTATAAATGAGGTGTTTCTCAAATATAGTCGATCTAACATTGTATTATTATCAACCAACCAAGATGGGAAGGGTTCTCCGATGAACTTGTTGTGGGATAGATCAACCACTTCCAAATCATATTGGCTACGGAGGAAGGTTGGAAACCCAACACTGAGTGGTTTTGAAGTGCAAGTTGAAGCACTAAAAGTAGCAAGCTGGAGCTTCGGAGTTGGAGCCTGAAAACTAGATGCAGGTACTAGCTCATTGTTATCGCATACAATGTACTTGAGGTTGGAGTGGTTCATAAATGAACCTAATGATATTGGAACTTGAAAGTAGTTATCTGAAATTAAGAGGTATACAAGCTGCGGAAGATGGGAAAGGTGACTGGAGGCAATATTTCCCTCAAATTGGTTGTCAGATAAATCCAACTTCCATAGAGATGATAGATTTCCCAAACAAGGAGGGAGAACGCCCTTCAGATTGTTTTGAGCGAGATATAGCAATTCAAGATTCTTCAGTTCACACCAGCCTGTACAATATATCTATGTTAAGTGTATTAATTATTGAGAGATGCATTCGAAAATACAAGTTTGTTTTGTTAGTGATGTAATTTACCTTGGTGAGGCAGAGTGCCATTTAGCATACATCGTTCCAATTTCAGAATTCTGAGAGCAGGCAATGGTCCAATAATGCTAAGAAAACTTGTTGTGATGGGAGAAGCATCATCCAGGAACAGCTCTTCAAGTTTGGTCAAATTTTGCGGTGCTAAAGGATTGAGAAAGGGCATTCTTAATATCAGACAATGAAGTTAAATGAAACATAAAAGGATTGAGTTTTGTGATGTCCCATTTGTTGATAAAAATACTAAAAAATGTCATAAACGTAATAACAGAGGAAGGGGTAGGGCCTTACATAAAATTTTATTAAAATTATTTCCTAAATAAATTTCTGATTTATGTATCCATATGCATAAGCAGCTTATAAAAGTAAAAAATGAGAAGTTTTTGTGGATAAAAATACTAAATCTTGTCGTAAACATAATAATATGAAAGTGATTATATAAACGTAATAACAGAGGAAGGTGTAGGGTCTCATATAAATTTTTATTAAAAAAAAATTGGAATTCTTAGATTTTAATGAAATGGATGAAAGACTGGCATTTTATGACATCCGATGAAAGGAGCACAGAGCAATGAGTGGTTCATAAATGACTCAAATAATTAAACAGAAATTTGAATTTTTCAAATAATTATTTTGACAAAAACACTTATAAATCTAATAATTAAATCAGACTAAAATTCTTAGATTTTATTTGATTTTTGTTTCACTAACTTTGTGAGTCATTTTTTTTTATTACAATATTATTGTATTCAAAAGTTTTCAATTGAAGGCGTACAAATATTTTGAGGTTGAGAAACCCTAAGTTTTATCCTTTGCAATATGTTGTGTCAAGTTGGACATAAGCCTTCTAATTTAATAAAACATAAATTTAGTTTAATCATACTCTAATATTTGTTCATTTATAGGTAATTGTTCATTTTAATTACCTTGAGCAGGAATGGTGCCATGGAAGTCAACTCCAGTCAAGGATAAAACCTGAAGAGTAGTTCCAATGTTCCCAAGAAAGCTTGCTGGGAGAGAAGAACCATCGAGGGACATTTCTTCAAGGCTAGTCGAATTGCACAACCCTGTGTGGAACAGATAAGATAAATCCATTGACGAAAATGGTATATATAAATATCATGTATGTTTCAGGCACCAAAACTGTCACTGACCTTTACCAAAGTGCTTTCCTTCAAATTTACTCCCACTAGCATATAAGGTCTTGAGGGATGGCAACCCTCCCAATGACTCCAGCAAAATGTTTTCCTTGAAGTCACTTGACTCCAAATGCAACACTTCCAATTTCCTCAAACCTATGTGATAGAGAGCAAAATCAATAATTTACTGCTGCTCTTTTTTTAATTTTTTTTTTATTTCAAGTGGTTGCGTGAACCGTTTGTGCTTGTCATGAAATGATTTCAAACTTGCACAAGTTTATTTTATTTATGTTTAATTTCTATCAAATAAAATGGTATGGGTGATGAGATTTGAACTTATAATTATTTAATAAAAAAAATTATAATACCATGTTAAAAAATCATCTTATCTAAAATCTTAAGCTATAAAATAAAACTATAATATATAATTTATAAATTTTTTTTAACAATGTTATCATCATGGAATAACATGGAGCACTATTTTAGAATGAGTAGAGTGTATGTAGATTAAGTGTTCTACAAATTCTTGTTCTTTACTTCTTTTTTATTGACGTTGGTGTTTAGCCCAGCTTGCGGCACCTCAACTAATCTCACATGCCTTAAAATCAATGATCATATAAGCCTCCAATGATTATCATATTAGCAATCATAGGGCTCGAATATAAAACCAGAGGAGGAGCAAGCTCCTTAATCCCAAGTCCATACCAATGGATCACCTGCTCTTTTCTTTACTTCTTGGTTGCTATACAGTTGGGAGTTTGAACTTAAAATTATTAGGTAAATATACTTTATAATTTGGACTACTCTAACAATACTTTCCAGTTGGTGGATAATAATAATTTATAATGTTCGAGAGTTACAACTATTGTTGACACAGCCATGAAGTAACAATTTACCCTTTTGAATTAAAATAACCTTTTAATATGTTATTACCATTCTAATAATTAAATATTCACAAGCTTTAATATTTAATAAAATTTAAAAAAATAATTATTTGTCTATATGTAAGTTTCAAAATTAGAATTATTTCACTTGAAAAATTGTGATTAATTATATAAAGCTTTTTTAAAGCATCATGCAAGCAACTTAATGGTTAATGCACATCTAATTGTTATAGAAGTTTGCTAAATGATAAATTAAGCCATCTGAGGTACGTAGGAATGATTTACCACGGAGACCAATTGTTCCTGTGAAGTTATTGTTTGATAGATATAGAGATTTGAGAGTTGAAAAACCACTAAGAGATGATAAAATGCTGTCGTTGAATTTATTGTAAGTTAAGTCGAGAATCTCCAATTTCCTCAACCCAGATGCTAGTCCTTGAAAACCTGAAAGAAAATTGCATTCCAATATCCATAAAAACTCAATGTAAAGCTGTTACTTGAAATATCAATTTCTGTGTAAACTAAAAAGAATAGAGAGCAAAGAACCTTGATTCTTTAAGCCACCAACTAGCTGGTTGAAGCGTAAGTCGAGAAACTCCAGTTCGTTGAAAGGCAGAAACAAAGATGCATTGAGATACAAGTCTTTTCCAAGCGCACCATCATTTACACCAGAAAGATGTAGTCCGATCACTCGGTTTGTGGTGCTGTCACACGCAACACTATAACCCCAGTTACAGCAATTAAAATGCTCCTTATCCCAGTCTTGTAGCTCATCGGACCCAGCACCTGCATGACCGAACCAAGCTTTGATCTCCAGGAGACCACTTCTCTCTTCCTGCAAACAGCAGTGGCACCGGTCGTTGACGAAGGCCAAAGCCATGAGCAGCATCCACACCCACAATTGCCTCATTCTTAATAACTCTCCTTCTGCTTGACAAACTACAAAACCAAGCCTGCTCTTATATACAAACTTGTCCTCTGCATGCATTTGATACGACAGTGACAGTTGTCTGTTTCATTGAATTTTTTTTTTTTTTTTTGGTAAATTGTAAGTATATTAAAAGAGCAAAGAATATACAAGACCGAGTAAAACTCGGAGAGAACGGCAAATAAACACAAAAACGAAAAGGGAACATGATCCCTTAACGCAAAACAAAGGCCCTAGGAAATCAAGAATAAACAACACAGCCCTCCCAAAAAGCCCAACCCAAACAAGGACCATCCCAAAGAGAGAAGCTTGTGGATAGCCCAAAAAAGAAGGCCTAAACTCAGCCCATCAACAACGCCCGAAAATAGGAGCTGAAGAAGAAAGGCCCACCAAAGAAGACCACGGATGGCAGCAGCTTCCCGCCCAAGGAGAAAATCAAACCGACTCCAAACGAAGCTCGGAGGGAAAGCTGAAACGCTCTCAAAGCAGCTGAAATTGAATTTGAATTTGAATGCAAATTCAAAAGGCAACCAGCCCACGTGGAGCCTGCTACACCAACATAAGCCTCCCAATGTAGGTGAGGCTGACACACGCCAAAGCTTCTCCGCCGAAAGAGAAGAAAGAACCGAAGAGCCGCCTCAATGAGCCGGGCAACACAAACCGACGCCACTCACCTTTCTGCGAAGAAAAAAGGGACATCTCGCAGCAGCCTAAAAGCGCGCTGACTTAGCCACCTTCCCCACGCCAAAGACAATTTGAAGATCAATACAACCGACGCCCACGTGGAGCCTGCCGGCCTAGAAAATCGAAAGTCACCCCCCTAATAATCCGACAACACCACCACCTCCAGCCCACAATTTAACCAAGCCGTGAGAGCACACCGACAAGCCACCCTCCCAAGATATCCAGCTGGATGGCACAGCTAACTCAACAAATCGACACCGCAAAAAGCATGGAAAAACACCGGCGAGCCACATAACAAGAAGCACAAATCATCTTGCTCCAACCGAAACGAGGATTTACGCCTAACCGAACAAGATCATCACCTAAAACGCAGATTATGGTGGTCCTTTTCACTGAAATGGAAGATGGTGTAGAACACAACCCTGGAATTTACGAAAAAGATTGACACCGATAATCGCTTTCGAATGAAAAAACACGATTATTACGTTCCTCCCGGATTAAGTATACCGTAATACCTAATGAAATCCTCCTTAACTCGGGCTCCATGCTATGACCTCCCTTGTTGAGCTCACAAAGCGCGCTACTTAAAGACATCATCTGCCGATTAATCCCCGCACCAGACATGATAGAATTCCAAAGCTCGCTACTGACCAATTACATTCAAAAAAATAGGTGCCGATGCGATTCATTATCCCGATTGCAAAGGGGACGAGATAGGATCCGGGGACATGAACCGAAGACGATCTTTTGTTCGGAGCCTTCCCAATACCGCTAGCCGGAGAATAAAATTATGTCTTGGCATAGCCCAACTATCCCAAACAACCCGAAGCCAATTAACTTCATTCCCATGAAACCCGAAATAATCATAGGCATTCCCTGGTGAATTTATCGTCGCTATCCCAGACTTCGACTAAGTTAATGGTCTGCACCCTCGTGTGCCACACTCCCCCAAAATATGATTTTTTAGGAGCAGAATGGCTTTCCAAAGCGGAGAAGAAGTTTTAGGTGCATGCGCATCCCATATAGAGGAGAAAACAAGGTAAACATGATGCACCCATTGAATCCAGATAGAGTCCGCTTTGAGGTGAATATTCCAGATATGACTAGCCAAGACAGATCTACTCCTGGCTTTCAACTCCAAAAGTCCCAACCCCCCTTCAGTCTTCGGAAGACAGACTTGCTTCCAAGCCACCAAAGCAGTTTTTTTCCCTATGCTCCCCGTCCACAAAAAACTCCTGCAAATACTGATAATACGAGATAAAACAACCCCCGGGATAGGAAAGATACCAATCCAAAATTGAACCATCCCATTTAGCACGGATCGCAGAAGCTCCAACCTCGTAGTTTACGCAATGTCCAAAGCTGCAAATATGACCAGCCAGGACATCTAACACTCGTAGTTTACGCAATGTTTGCCATTCTATTTTAAAAATATTTTTGAAACAAATTATAAAAATATATTTTTATTTTTTACATTAAATTAACAAAATAATATTTTTAGATCATTTTCATATGATATGATGATATTAAAAATATTTTTTAAAAAATAAAATAAATATTATTTTATTATATTTTTAAATAAAAAATATTTTCAAAAACAACTTCAGCCGTTGTATCCATATGTGCAAACATATAAAATTGATATTGCTACCTGCTTTCTCACTCTAGACCTCGCTGTCTGCGCCTTCCCTGGAATTACCTGCTCGAAAGAGAATCTTTTAGGCCATCTCAGAGAGCCAAGAAAATGACTACCCTGCTTTATCATTCTAGACTTCAATTGGCTGTTTGCTCCTTTCTGGAATTTCCTGCTCGAAAGAGATTCTTTTAGGGCATCTCATGAGGGCCAAGAAAATGACTACCACTTAATATTTTTTAATGTATATTAACTCTTTTTTTTTTGTAATATTATCTTATTATCTAATACTTTTTTCTGTTTTTATATATTTCGCTTCATTTAATCACATATATCTTATGTCTTCCTTGGCTAGATCATTCTATTTTTTGGATCAAATTATTTAATTAAAAAATTTCAAAAAAATATATAAAAATCATCTCTCTATTTCTCTATAATTTCAGACTATTATTATAAAATTAGAGTTACAGAACACTAGTTTTTATCCAAGTAATACGCGTTGTCACAAATTAGTTTGAGGATGCTGACAGTATGGCCCTCTTTATCCATCGCAATTGACAAGGCAACTTTTTCTTCAAGCACTGAATTAAAAAAATTTCAGTGCTTGGCACAGGGCAGGTGTCATGAGCTATACCTCGCTCTTTATTCTCTCAGAAGCATATTCGGATATTTTCCATGTCAGAAGTGCACGTAGTGTGGTTGCGGTAGTTTTTCAAAGTGTTTATTGTGTCGAAATACATCAAAATGATGTTTTTTTTATTTTTTAAAAATAATTTTTGAAATCAGCACATCAAAATGATCTATAAATACCAAAACATATTCATTTAAAATGAAAAAAAAATAATTTAATTTTAACCAAAAGCCGGTGAGATCGTAATGCCAAACGGGCACTTAGAAATGAGGCATCCCATGATCAATCGGGAATATATTCGGATGTTTAGTATTTTCCTTCCTAAACAGTAAGACAAGAGAGGAGGAGATTTTCCAAAATCCAAATTCTCATGGGCTAAATCCCACTCCGAGATATTCACTCCCATTACTGTTCAACCACAATTTAGCCTAGAGAATGCTCCACAATTATTTTCATTAGTTTATTAGTTATTGTTTTTCTTCAAGCTTGTGGAACGACGGGGTGTTCCTCCATCTTGTTGTTTAACTGCTTTGCTTTTATTTTTCTTCATAGACTTGGGAAGTCATGTGTCATGAACAAGTGATTTCAATGGAGTGAAATGATTTTCCGACACAGCTCTTGATTTCATCACCTACTTGCACTTGTTTGTATTCGTAGACTTGGGAAGTCAAGATTCCTAATTATCCACATCAAGTCTTGATGCCATCAGAAATTAATTTCGTGAAAGAAAGAAAGAAAAAAAGAAAGAAAATTATCATGCTAATTCTTTTCACTAGTCAGTGCTTTCCCACGATGATCATCCTCAACAATGGAGTTTCTCTAAACGTGATTCCCATGTTATTGGGAGAGAGAAAAGTAGTCTCTTAGACTTTTCCTGGCGTGCTTGTTTTGCAAAGAATTTACAGTCCATAAATAAATAAATGAATTTACAGTCCCGATTTTCTTGTTCTGTAGGCTCCCGTCCCATGTTTTTATACGCATTGTCACAAATTAGTTTGAGGATGCTGACAGTATGGCCCTCTTCATCCATCGCAATTGACAAGGCAGCCTTTTCTTCACGCACTGCATTAAAAACCTGGAATTATTTGAGAAGACTTTGACCCAGAGTTTCTCTAAACGTGATTCCCACGATGAGATTTGCAATGTGGTCCTCCTAGCTAGTGAACCTGCTCAACCAATGATCATAAATCATGCCAAAATGGTCTGTAGGTCTGAGAGCAATTCATGTACCTAAGAAAGTTGTTGGCTATCTGATCCCCAATGAATTTACAGTCCAGATTATCCTTGTTCTGTATGTTTTTGTTCAGATCCACCGGGGCTTCTAAACTTTCATGCTACCTCCAAGTAAGATAAACTGACCCTCTAACCTTCCTGTCATTTCCCTTGCAATGAAAGTAACAAAAACTCTGATGATTTATTCTTCTCATTTCTTCACCATCTAGTATGCCACACATGCAATTGCTATCGAAGGGACCACGCACAAGTGGAGAAAACGAAAAAAAGATCTCCTTGAATTCAATGTTATTGGGAGAGAGAAAAGTAGTCTCTTGGACTTTTCATCCATTTTTTCCTTGATCATCAAAATTTACAATATTGAACTGGCTAGTTAGAATTAATCCAGCAGACAAGGGGAAATAAAGAAAAGAAACAAATAATTTGTACACAACTCCATGAAAAAGCCTGAACGTGTCAAACTGATAAGAACCACTATAACTTTTAAATTTGACTGTTGGATAGGTGTTGAATATTCTACATGTTTAGTTTTGTAAGGGAGGTAGACTGGCCATAACTAGCCAAGTACCAAAAAACTCTCAATTAGATCCAAGAAATTATGTTTTTGCTATTTTTAAGTTATTTTTGGGTTTTAATTACAATTTCTACTTAAATTTGATTTTTTTTTTGTTAGATCGGTTTTAATCTCTATATTAACAATTGGTGATTTGTTTTTTGTGGATCAAATTATTAAATTACAAAATTTTCAAAAAATATATATGAAAAAAAAAACTTCTCTATTTCTATACAACTTCATACTATAAAATTAGGATTACAGAACACTAGTTTTTATCCAAGCAATACGCATTGTAACCGATTCGTTTGAGGATGCTGACAACACAGACTAATCTCTGCAAAATTTTCATTAGTCTGTTAATTGTAGACCTCTTCATCCGTTTCAATTGACAAGACATATTTTTCTAGGCAGATTTTTCTTCACGCACTGCATTAAAAACCTGGAATTGTTTGAGAAGACTTTGACTCAGAGTCAACCCTGAGGTTAATGAACGTAGAGAAGGCTTGCCAATACTGGTGTTGCTTTCATTTAGCGTGAGAAGCAGGGAGAATTGGGTGTTTGCTACCCTGCTTTTAATCGCATTCCTCGAATTTGCTGCTGGAAAGAGATTCTTCTAGGGTATCTCATGAGGGCCAAGAAAATCACTAGCATTTAATTTTTAATCTCATTCCTGGAGTTTTTCTGCATCGATCATGCAATCTATTTATGTTTCTCATCATTAATTTTGATAATTTTTAGGGATTTATACTTGAATTTTAAGGATTAAAGATTATTCTATCAACTTATGGAAAAATAAGGACCATAATGTTTTTTTGTCCTTATCTCTTAAATTCTTAATCTTTAATTTGAAAAAGATTATCATGATAATGTTAGTCTTCATCTTCATCTTTAAATTTTGAATTTGAATTCTAATCAAATCTAAAATCCACAAAAAAATAATGAATTTGATTATTACTTTGTAAAATCTTGCATTATAAATACAAATCCTATTGCATTTAAAAAAAAAAAAGAGGAGAGAGAGAGGAGAGGATAAACTGAAAAAACATATTCAGATAAACAAAACAAAAGAGGAAGAAAAAATCAGAGAGAAAAGCAAATAAAAAACTCAAATCGAAAAATCCAGTTGGCAGCTACACCGGTTCTCGTTGTATCTACTACACGACATCAAGTCAGTTATTCTTTTCCCGTTTTGCATAACTAATCTGCGAGCCTAAAGCATGCGTGAATTCATGCGTGAATTCATGCACGCATGCTAAGTGTGTTTCTTTTTCTATTATTATTATTTTATTTATTTAAATACCCAATACACAAAAAACTGACAAAAAAAAATCAAATACTTCTTTTTATTCATGTGCTGATATTAAAAATAATTTTTTAAAAATAAAAAAAAATATTATTTTAATGCATTTCTTTAAATAAAATATATTTTAAAAAACAACCTCAACCACCACTCATTACATTTTTGCAAACGTATAAAACTGGTGTTGCTACCCTGCTTTATCATTCTAGATTTCAATTGGCTGTTTACTCCTTCCTGGAATTTCCTGCTCGAAAGAGATTCTTTTAGGGCATGGGCCAAGAAAATGACTACCACTTAATATTTCTAAATGTATATTTACTTTTTTTGTATTATTATCTTATTATTTAATCACATATATCTTATGTCTTCCTTGGCTAGATTCTCAACCATATAAAAAAGAAGAAGAAATAATTACCAGCAAGACATTTTTTAATTTCAATCAATTCGGTATGCAAATAGATTCTCGACATCCATTTTTGTCAATATTGCCTTTCTTGCTTGCTTCCCATCTTCCTACTTGTTGTCTGCCATTTTGATTTTAAAACACCACGAAGCAGGTAATTTCTTGAGCAGCATCCACATCCACAATTGCCTCAAATATATAGTGGATTTCTAATGATTTCCATATGTTCTTTTTCTGATTTTTTTTTTGGATTTTAATTACTCTTTCTACTTAAATTTAATTTTTTGCTAGGTTAATTTTAATCTCAAATACATAGCCTGATAAAAAAAAAAACGATCATCACTTCTGTTAGATAGGTGCTAAATAATTTTATATGTCTAGTTTTATAAGGGAGTTGATTGGTCATGACCAGCCAAATACCAAAAGACTCTCAAATTAGACCCAAGAAATTTTGTTTTTGCTATTTTAATTATTTTTCTAGTTAATTTTGGATTTTAATTACTTTTTCTACTTAAATTTATTTTTTTGTTAGGTTAATTTTAATCTCTATATTAACTACAGTTGGTGATTTATTTTTTTGGATCAAATTATTTATTGCAATTGTTTTTTAAAAATATATAAAAATCCTCTCTCTATTTCTCTATAATTTCAGATTATTATTATAAAATTAGAGTTACAGAACACTAGTTTTTATCCAAGTAATACGCATTGTCACAAATTAGTCTGAGGTAGCTTTTTCTTCACGTACTGGAATTATTTGAGAAGACTTTGATAGTCCTTGGGTTAATGCTACACAATTATTTTTCTTCATAGACTTGGGAAGTCATGTGTCATGAACATGTGATTTCGATGGAGTGAAATGATTTTCCGACACAGCTCTTGATTTCATCACCTACTTGCACTTGTTTTTATTCGTAGACTTGGGAGGTCAAGATTCCTAATTATCCACATCAACTCTTGATCCCATCTATTATGGAATATATTAAGATTGTAATATTTTCTATTATGGAATGTGAATAACCTTAGGCATGTAATTAGATATTTAGCATTTATTATGGGATCAAATTGTATACTCAGATTTTCTATTAAACCCTAATGAAAGACATGGCAGACCCTAAGGTTTTCTTGGCTGCAATATTCCTTCTCCACTGTTTTATGGTTTCATTGTTTTATCATGGTATCAGAGCCATAAAACAATCAAAATAAAACACACAATCAAGCAGCATACATGGCAGAATTCATGTCCGGGAGCAAGAGTGTGTCTGGTGAGAATCGAAAAACGATTTCACCATACGATATTACGTCTCTTGATAATCCGGGATTGACGATCACTCAAGTTCAACTAAAGGGTGACAATTATGAAGAATGGGCACGTTCGTTCCGAACAGCCCTAAGAACCCGAAAGAAATTCGGGTTCATTGACGGGTCTATTGAACAACCTAATGAAGAATCAGAGGATTGAGAAGACTGGTGGACCATCAACTCATTGTTGGTGTCCTGGATTCGAAACACTATCGAATCCACACTCAGATCGATAATATCTCATGTAGAGATTGCACGGGAGTTGTGGTTAGACATTAAAGACCGATTCAACATCACCAATGGACCTCGAATTCAACAATTGAGGTCTCAATTGGCAGATTGCAAACAGAGAGAAATGACTATCATGGATTATTACGGGAAATTGAAAAAATTATGGGATGAGCTGGGCAATTTTGAACAATTGCCAGCGTGCAAGTGTGGGAAGTGCACATGCAATTTGGGTTCAATCTTTGGAAAAGAGAAGAGAGGAAGAGAAGGTGCACCTGTTCCTTATGGGTCTCGACGAGCAACGGTTCGGGACAACCCAATCCAACATCTTGGCACAGGACCCATTGCCGGGGTTGCACAAGGTTTATTCCATTCTAACTCAAGAAGAGCAGGTGAAGGGGATGACTCGGGGAAGAGAGGAACAAGGGGATGTTGTGGCTTTTGTTGCTCGGACCCGAACCGATGGTCGACAACAAAGTGCCGTGACTCGAATCGACGGGAGAGAGAAAGGAATTTGTTCTCACTGCCACAAATCAGGACATGGAGAGGAAAATTGTTTTGCCCTAAAGGGTTACCCCGAATGGTGGGGTGACAGACCTAGGGGAGATGAGAGAAGAGAGGGTGGCCGTGGAAGAGGCTACTCCGGTGGTAGAGGCTGTGGCAGGGGTCACAGAGGAGGAACCCATTGTGCCAACGCTGCTCTCACCACCATCAGGTCCAGCTCTAGCACGATGGGAGCCGAAGGAGGAAGCTCGTGCTCGCCGCTGCCAGGCTTGAGCGACGAACAATGGGCAAAGTTGCGGGTTATTTTGGGTGAGCCGAAGGATATAGTGGACAAAATGACGGGTAAGCTTAAAAATTTGCATGGGACAGTGACGGGTAAACATCAATTTTCAAATTATCACAAACACAAATTAAAATTTAAAAATTAATTTTTTAAAAAAAAATATTACCTCAACAAGAGAAAATAGTAAAATTTAAAAACCGAAACTAATAGCATATATATATATGGAAAAAATAGGGAGTATTTCAAAAACATAAAAAATAAAGGAGTTAAGATAAAAAAAATTAAAAGTATAAGGGCTGAAATAAAAATAAAATATATAATCAATTTGAATTGAATGATGAAATTGAAAAAATCAAAATCTCTATATCAAAAATATTAAGGGATTTAAAACTATTCCAAAAATTAAAAAAATAAGAACCAAAATAAAAATAAAATATATAATCAATTACTATTAAAAAATAAAATTGAAACAAATCAAAATTTAAACAGTCAAGCCTTAGACCTGCACTTTTGCTGTCTTTGTACGGGCTAAAAGCCCATGATATCCAGCGTTGGACGATGCTATGGGCCTTATACCCATATTTTTTTATTCGCTTTTGCTTGTGAGTCGTTTGATTTTGTTGAAACCTCTTTTGACGAGGTAAGTAAATTTATAGTTATTCCAAATGTGTATAAAGATCGATTTGAGAATAATAAATTGAAAAAATATTTTTATTTTATTGAATAATTTCAATTATAAATTTATACATATCTGATCCGGTGACTTCTCTGTGACCATGACCAGCTTGAAGAAAACTACTAGTTTGACTGTGAAATTCAGTGGGAGTACAAGTAGTAGCATCACTAAAGTTTGCTGCAGGCAAGTTTTCAAGCCCGACAATATCATTCATTTGGTGAACTTAAAAACGTAGGATTGAACCTATAAAATTCTCAATGGTTAACTGAGTTCTGTGGGTTTCAAAAATAAGTGTGACTCAGTAAATTCGTACAGTTTGGGTACGATGTTCTGCTGTTTCCACTCTCGTGTAAGAGAGCATGAGCTCCATTATTGGGTCATGCCAGAGCTAGTGTGAGACGGGGTCATCCTCTAGGTTTTTGCTTTTATCCTTCTTAATTGTTATAGTTTTTTTGCATCTTAATATTACATTTTCCCTTTATTTTATTTTGTGCCTGGGATTTTTTTATCAGATCTTCCGTGGGTGGCATTTACATGGTGTGTAATTCCAAACAAGCACAGAAAAACCAAAATCATTTTTTGGAATAAAGAAATTAATCTGGTAAAATATTCAAAATGATTTATTGAGAAACAATTTAATTAAAACATTGGTTAAAATGATTTGCACCTTTATGTTGGTTATTCCCAAAGAAAAAAAAGGTGAATATTCAACTAGGTAAACAAAAAATAAAAATAAAATAAAAAATGATGCTGAAACTGGGCTCAAAATTGGTCAAGTCAGGCAATTCAAATCCCTTATCGTATTCTATCTTGAATTAGTTTGAAAATCCCTTTTTCAGCAACCAAGATCTTATCACTTCCCCTGATGCCATTAAAACAACAAGATTTGGTGGATTCAAGCTATAAATTACTAAGCAGCAAAGATCATGATTAGCGATATCTCGAAAGTGGGAATGATAATTAAGGCAAATCTTTGACTTAAAAAAAAATAGATTTGTTTGTTTTAACAGGTTAATTTTGGCTCACAATTTGAATATGGCTATTCCACAAATATTAATAATTTATCGCAAACTTTTCTAGTAAATGTTATATTTGCTTGTTGCTCTAGTTAGAGAGTAGTGTAAAATTATTCTTAATTTTAAAATAAATAAAATTATTTGAATAATAGTAAAGTTTAATGAGATACTCGAATTAACCATAGAATGTATAGTTACCTCACAAACTTATATTACATGATATTATTTATAATTAGCATCAACAATGTCAGCTTTTATTTCAAATAAAGTGTAAACAAATATATATAAGTATTTTTAATACGTCACCTTAATAAACTCATGGTCACATGAGATCCCTTGTAATGAGTATCAAAATAAAGAATGTTCAAGGCCTAAGATTCTTATCCCATGAACAATAATGCATAGATCAAAGACTCTAAAATCAGGTGGTAAACGATGAATGATAGCTTGATTTAAAAAAGATGAAGATAAGAATTCATCTTGTGTGAATGAGTGATAAGTTAAAAATATATTAAATATTGTAGTTTTGTTAGAATATTTTCATCTCGTCGATCTGTCAAATATACTCATCGATCTCATAAATAATGTCTGAATGGTTCTTTTGCATAAATTCTGAAAATAAAAATAAAATAAAACCAATACTTTCAAAAAACAACTCTTGTCTTTTTCTCAACAATTACATTTCTCGACTTCTGTGGCAGTCTAATTAGTATTTGGTGCGCTTATTGCGGTGTAAGAATATTTTTCAATTAAAATAATATTTTTATTTTTTGATATTTTTATATCAAAATAATAAAAACATAAAAAATACTAATTTAATATTATTTAAATAAAAACACGCAAACTATTTCTTATGAATAAATCCCTATTATAAGAAGCCAAGAATTGATTGGTTGTTCAAGACAACATAACACGACAGAACAAAGCATAATAAAACATTACCAGGAAACAAAAAATCATAGAAACAAGCATAAGGACAAACACAAGTCACATCAAAACAGAAAGGAACCATATACTTTGAAGGAACACTTCTCACAGACAAACTGTCAAACAGGTGGTGAGCAGCCATTGATTTGGGCCACCAACGCTCGCAGCCATGCGACTGCTTCCCCATAGAGGATGACAACAAATTTAGAAAGCAGCACACAAGCTCATGATAAGACCCAATTACCTTCTGGATCTGAAAAACTTTCGAAAGTTAATAGCCAAAACACAGTAGCAAGTGTCGATACATTCTTCAATGAAGTAAAACCACCTGCGTCGCCAATGCGGATTTATGCACAGTACTGCTAAAATTGTCAACACCATAATTATGTAACACACACCAAAGCTCACATAGAAACTGTCCATGTCTATTGACCCATCATCTCCATTGGAATTGTCAGGCACTCTCTCTGATGGTGATTCTGTTTTGTCGCAACTGTTTTGCAATAGAGGTCCACAAAGAAGAGGATTGCCTTTATAACAGCTCTCATCAAAGGTACCGAATTGGTTTTTCATCTCCGGTGTTCTTCCTGACAAATTATTGTACGACACGTTGAAAACTTCTAGAAAGGTCAGCTCAATGAGCTGTGCAGGAATTCTACCATTCAAGTTGTTGTGAGAAAGATCCAAGCTCTCTATCTGCTTCAGATTGGAGAAAGATGAAGGGATCAATCCAATGAGATTATTTTGTGACAGGTTTAGAGAAAGTATCCCACTTAAGTTTCCCCATTCTATAGGGATTTCTCCGGTGAATCTGTTACAAGAGAGATCCATGGCATGCATGTAACGAAGGATATCGCCAGTGTAAGTGTAGATATTTTTCTTTGATGTAAGCTCTATAACTATTTTTACACTGATCTTTTCCATATATTCCACAGCATCCCGCCTATACAAACTTTCCTTACTATTATAGACGAACCCAAATTCTTCATCTGATGCGGAAAAATTTAAATTGCTCAAACATGAGGGTAAATGACCAGAAAAATTATTTTCTGAAAGATCCAATATGCTTAATTTCCTTAAGAAGCATAATTGATGAGGAAGTTCCCCATTGAATTGATTAGATTTGAGAACAAAAATGCTCAATCCTGAGAGGCTATCAATCCAATCTGGAATGGGCCCAGTTAAGTTGTTATCGCCGAGATCTAATGTCACCAAGGAAGAGAGATTAAAAAACGCATATGGCAGTGGACCGCTCAACTGATTTCTGTAGAGGTGGACATAGCGTAAAGATGGTGCCTCAAAGCCCAACGGTAATGACCCAGACAGATTGTTTTCAGAAAGATCTAATAATTCAATATCATAAGAATTGAAATATTCTATTGGAATGGTACCTTCAAAATGATTTCTGGACAAGTCAATTACCTCCAAGGATATTGAAGAGTTCCCTATTCCTCTTGGAAGCATGCCTGACAAGATATTGTTACTGATATCAACAAGCTGAAGTGATGATTCTGGAAATGAAAAAGGACTTGGTACTTTTCCAACAAATTTGTTTCCATCTAAAAAAAGATAACGGAGTTGAGTCCTGTTGAACAAGGAAGGTGTTAATCGCCCATTGAAATTGTTATTGGACAACTTCAAATACCACAACGAGGAGCCTCCTCTTGGAAAATTATGCTCAAATAGTTCACAAGACATATGATTGTTGGAAAGAACCAATTGTTCCAGAGAGCTCATATTCCCAAAACAAGTAGGAATACAACCTGTGAGGTTGTTGTTAGCCATCATGAAGTTCCTCAAACTTGGAAAAATCAAACATGTGTTTCTTGCAATTTGACCATGTATGTTGTTGTCAGCCAAATCTATTGTGTGAAGGTTGGGTCTGGGATTCTGTGGCAGCTGCAAAGGACCTTTAAATGAGGTGTTTCTCAAATATAGTCGATTTAACTTTGTATTATTCTCAAACAGCCAAGATGGGAAAGGTTCTCCAACGAATTTGTTGTGGGATAGATCAACAAAGTCCAAATCATATTGGCTTCGGAGGAAGCTTGGAAACCCAGCGTTGAGTAGTTTTGAAGTACAGCTTGAAGCACTAAAACTACTAAGCTGGAGCTTCGGAGTTTGAGCCTGAAAACCAGATGCAGGTACTAGCTCATTGTTATCGCATTCAATGCCCTTGAGGTTGGAGTGGTTCATAAATGAAGCAAATGATGTTGGAACTTGAAAGTAGTTATTTGAAATTGAGAGGTATTCAAGCTGCGAAAGATGGGAAAGGTGACTGGGGGCAATATTTCCCTCAAATTGGTTGTCAGATAAATCCAAATATCGTAGAGATGATAGATTTCCCAAACAAGGAGGGAGAACACCCTTCAGATTGTTTTGACCGAGATATAGCCGTTCAAGATTCTTCAGTTCACACCAGCCTGTACAATAAATTTATATATTCATGTCAAAGGAATAGTAATATATCAATTATGAACTATTTAATTATTGAGAGATGCATTCGAAAATACAAGTTTGTTAGTGATGTAATTTACCTTGGTGAGGTAGTGTGTCATTTAGCATACATCCTTCCAGAGACAGAGTTCTGAGAGCAGGTAATGGTCCAATATTGCGAAGAAAACTTGCTGTGATGGGAGAAGCATAATCCAGGTCCAACTCTTCAAGTTTGGTCAAATTTGGTGGTGCTAAAGGATTGAGAAAGGGCGTTCTTAATATCAAACAATAAAGTTAAATGAAACATAAAGGGATTGAGTCTTGTGTTGTCCCATTTATGCCCTTTATATATATATATATATATATATATATATATATATATATAAAATCAAGAGTTATAGGAGATTAAAATTATTTCCTACATAAATTTCTATATTATGTATCCATATGCATAAGTAGCTTATAAAAGTAAAAAAGGAGAAATTTTTGTTGATAAAAATACTAATATTGTCAAAAATCTAATAATATGAAGTTGTTGTGACAAGTTGGACATAAGCCTTCTAGTTTAATAAAACATAAATTTAGTTTAATGAACTACTGTTCTTTGGATCATCATACTCTAATATTTGTTCATTTATAGGTAATTGTTCATTTTAATTACCTTGAGCAACATGAAGGGTGTCATGGAAGTCAACTCCATGCAAGTATAAAACCTTAAGAGTAGTTCCAATGTTCCCAAGAAAGCTTGCTGGGAGAGAAGAATAATATAAATCCATTTCTTCAAGGCTAGTCGAATTGCACAACCCTGTGTGGAACAGATAAGATAAATCCATTGACGAAAGTGGTATATATAAATATCATGTATGTTTCAGGCACCAAAACTGTCACTGACCTTTACCAAAGTGTTTTCCTTCAAATTTACTCTCACTAGCATATAAGGTCTCGAGGGATGGCAACCCTCCCAATGACTCCAGCAAAATGTTTTCCTTGAAGTCACTTGACCCCAGATACAAAACTTCCAATTTCCTCAAACCTGTGTGATAGAGAGCAAAATCAATAATTTACTGATGCTCTTTTTTTTAATTATTATTATTTTTTTGATTTCAAGTGGTTGCGTGAACCGTTTGTGCTTGTCATGAAATGATTTCAAACTTGCACAGGTTTATTTTATTTATGTTTAATTTCTATCAAATAAAATGGTATGGGTGATAAGATTTGAACTTCTAATTATTTAATCAATAAAATTCTAATATCATATTAAAAAGTTATCGTATCTAAATCTTAAGTTATTAAATAGAACTATAATATATAATTTATATATTTTTTTTTACAATGTTATCATCATGGACTATTGTAGAATGAGCATAGTGCATGCAGAGTTATTGTTCTACAAATTCTTGCACTTTACTTCTTTTTTTATTAACGTGGGTGTCCAGCCCATCTCGACTAATCCCACGGACACTGAAGTTAATGATCATATAAGCCTCTAGTGGTTATCATATTAGAAACCATAGGGGTCGAACCTAAGACCACAGAAAGAGCAAACCCCTTAGTCTCAATCTCGTACCACTGGTTCACTTACTCTTTACTTCTTGTTTGCTATGTAGTTGGGGATTTGAACTTAAAATTATAGATATAAATACTTTATAATTTGGACTACTCTAACAGTTCTTTCTTGATGGTAGATAATAATAATTTATAATGTTAGAGAGTTACAACTATTTTGACACAGGCATGAAGTAACAATTTACCTTTTTGAATTAAAATAACCTTTTAATATAATATTACCATTCTAATAATTAAATATTCACAAGCTTTAATATTTAATAAAATTTTAAAAAAATAATTATTTGTCTATACAAGTTTCAAAATTATAATTATTTCACTTGAAAAATTGCGATTAATTATATAAAGCTTTTTTAAGGCATCGTGCAAGCAACTTAATGGTTAATGCACATCTAATTGTTATATTAGTTTGCTAAATGATAAATTAAGCCATCCGAGGTACGTAGGAATGATTTACCACGGAGACCAATTGTTCCTGTGAAGCTATTGTTTGATAGATCTAGAGATTTGAGTGTTGAAAAACCACTGAGAGACGATAAAATGTTGTCGTTGAATTTATTGTCACTTAGTGTAAGCTCCTCCAATTTCCTCAACCCAGATGCTAGTCCTTGAAAACCTGAAAGAAAATTGTCAGAAGCAAAAACAATTAACCCAACATTTTGATATCCATAAAAACTAAAACAATTGATTCTTTCTAAAGAAGTTTGCTAAATAATAAATTAAGTGATTGTTTGGGATCGTGGTTGAGGTTGCTTTTGAAAGTGATTTTCTTTTAGAAATACATAAAAAAAAATTATTATTTTTTTAAAATCCATTTTCGACATGTGCACATGAAAATGATCTAAAAACAATTTTTTAAAAAATATTTTTATAACACAATATCAAACAAGTCTAAGCCCACGAAAGAGCGCCATCCGAGGTATGTAGGAATGATTTACCACGGAGACCAATTGTTCCTGTGAAGCTATTGTCGGATAGATCTAGAGATTTGAGTGTTGAAAAACCACTGAGAGATGATAAAATATTGTCGTTGAATTTATTGTTACTTAGTCGAAGGTCCTTCAATTTCCTCAACCCGGATGCTAGTCCTTGAAAACCTGAAAGAAATTGCCAGAAGCTAAAACAATTAACACAACATTCCGATATCCATAAAAACTAAAGAATTGATTCTTTCTAAAGAAATTAGCTAAATAATAAATTAAGTGATTGTTTGAAACTTTAATTGAGGTTGTTTTTTTAAAGTTCTATTCATTTATAAATGCATAAAAATGATAATTTTTATTTTTTAAAATTATTTTTGATATCAATACATGAAAATAATCTAAAAATAGAAAAAAAATAATTTAAAATACAAAAAAATTCAATTTTTTTTTGAAACGCAAAGCTAAACAAGCCTAATCCGGACAGAAGAGCGTCATCCGAGGTGCGTAGGAATGATTTACCATTGAGACCAATTGTTCCTGTGAAGTAATTGCCTGATAGATCTAGAGATTCAAGAGTTGAAAAACCACTGAGAGACGATAAAATGCTGTCGTTGAATTTATTGTCACTTAGTCGAAGCTCCTTCAATTTCCTCAACCCAGATGCTAGTGCTTGAAAACCTGAAAGAAAAATGCATTCCAATATCCATAAAAATTCAATGTAAAGTTGTTGCTTGAATTATCAATTTCTGTGTAAACTAAAAAGAATAGAGAGCAAAGAACCTTGATTCTTTAAGCCACCAACTAGCTGGTTGGAGCGTAAGTCGAGAAACTCCAGTTCGTTGAAAGGCAGAAACAAAGATGCATTGAGATACAAGTCTTCAAGCCCATCAGAATTTATATATGAAAGATCTAGTTCGATCACTCGGCTTGTGGTGGTGTCACACTCAACCCAATCCCAGTTACAACAATTAAAATGCTCTTTATCCCAGCCTTGTAGGTAAGAGGACTCAGCAGCTGCATGACTCATGAACCAAGCTTTGATCTCTAGGAGACTATTTCTTTCTTCCTGCAAACAGCAGTGGCATCGGTCGTTGACGAAGGCCAAAGCCATGAGCAGCGTCCACACCCACAATTGCCTCATTCTTAATAACGCTCCTTCTGCTTGACAAACTACAAAACCAAGCCGTCTCTTATATACAAACTTGCTTCATATCATTTGATAGGACAGTGACAGTTGTCTGTTTCATTGAATTTTCTAACACTTGATAGTTGAATGGAGTTTTATCATTCTATTTTCAAAATAAAATTAATATAGAATCCAAAACTAATACAAAAATAAAGATAATTAATTTAGTAACTAATTTTCTAACACTGCTTGATAGTTACAAATTCCAGGAGGATTTAGTGTTTTGGGGTCATGATAAAAAAAAGCCCCAATAAAAAGATCTTCTTCCAGGAGGATTTAGACCTGTAAAACAATATTTGATAGTTTTTTTTATATCAGATTAATTTACGTGGACCATAAAATCACCAGTTAGACTGGCCACGTCAAACTTAATCAGACAGTAAAATTAATATGTATCCATTAATTTTTTATGCTGAAATAATTTACGTCGAACTTAAGACTAGCACTTAATTTTTAATCGCATTCCTGGAGTTTTTCTGCATCAATCATGCAATCTATTTATGTTCCTCATCATTAATTTTGATATTTTTTAGGGATTTATATTTGAATTGTAAAGATTATTCTATCAACTTCTGGATAAATAAGGACAGTAATGTGTTTTTGTCCTTATTTCTTAAATCCTTAATCTTTAATCTGAAAAAAATCCTATTACATGTAAAAAAAAGAAAGAAAGAGAGAGGAGAGGAGAAACTGAAAAAACATATTCAGATAAATTAACAAGAAGAAGAAGAAGAAGAAGTAGAAGAAAATCAAAGAGAAGCAAATAAAAAACTCAAATCGAAAAATCCACTCGGCAGCTACACCGGTTCTCGCTGGTCGTTATTCTTTTCCCGTTTTGCAAAACTAATCTGCAAGTATAAACCGTTTGATGCTGGAAGAAGAAGAAGAAGTTGCCACCTGTTGCAACTTTAACTTCTTCCTCACTGTTAATTCATTCTTTCTACTCTGCATGCGTGTGTGTGTAGATATATATATATATTATTCTTGAACTGGGGAGGCATCCAAGCTGGGGAGGCATCCAAGCCTTCTGCCTGCATGAATTTTGGCCACGCCTTCGGCCAGCATGAATTAATTCATGCTGGCTTTGGCCTAGTCAAAAGCATGCGTGAATTAATTCATGCTGGCATTGGCCAAGCCTAAAGCATGCCTAAATTAATTCACGCATGCTAAGTGTGTTTCTTCTTCTTCTTCTTCTTCTTCTTCTTCTTCTTCTTCTTCTTATTATTATTATTATTATTATTATTATTATTATTATTTAAATAGCCTATACACAAAAAAATGACAAAAAAATCAAATACTTTTTTTTATATATATGATATAATACTTAAAAAATCATAAATTTTATATTCATCAATAATAGTATTGAATATATACTTAATATTCATTAGCGTTAAAGTTAGGAGTATTAACATTATAATAAAAAAATAATCGCACCTCAAATATCTACTAACACTACAGTTAGGAATATCTTACCAATGCTAGAGTTGAAAGTAATTTTGATTGAATATTCATTGACATCAAAACTAGAAATATCATATATATATATATATATATATATATATATATATATATATATATATATATTTCATGTAATATTTACCAATAACAAAGATGAAGGGATCAATCCAGTGTAGTGAGATTATTTTGTGACAGGTTTAGAGAATATATCCCACATAAATTTTCATTCTGTAGGAATTTCTCCGTTGAATCTATTACAAGAGAGATCCACAGTAGACATGTAACAAAGGATATCGCCCATGTAAGTGTAGAAATTTTTATTTGATGTAAGCTCTACAACTATTTTTACATTGTTCTCTTCCGTTTCGCCATCTGCAGTGTACGTCCCCATTATACATATACCTAATCCCGTATAATATAAGAACCCAGATTTTTATCCAAGTAATACGCATTGTCACAAATTAGCCTGAGGATGCTTGGCATTAAAACGACTTGTCAGTTTTAGAAAATGAAAGCAGGACCCAGTTTCGAAAATGTTTCGTGAAAATGATTTGATCTTAGGCTCCACAATTATTTTCATTACTTTATTTGTTATTGTTTTTCTTGAAGCTCGTGGAACGACGGGGTGTTCCTCCGTCTTGTTGTTTAGCTGTTTTGCTTTTATTTTTCTTCATAGACCTGGGAAGTCATGTGTCATGAACAAGTGATTTCAATGGAGTGAATGAATTTCCGACACAGCTGTAGATTTCATCACCTACTGGCACTTGTTTTCATTCGTAGACTTGAGAGGTCAAGATTCCTAACTATCCACATCAAGTCTTGATCCCATCAGAAATGAATTTCGTGGAAGAAAGAAAGAAAGAAAATTATCATGCTAATACTTTTCACTATATTCAGTGTTTTCTTGGACATCCTGATCATCAACAATGGAGTTTCTCTAAACGTGATTCCCACGATGAGATTTGCAATGTGGTCCTCCTAGCTAGTGAACCTGCTCAACCAATGATCACAAATGATGCCAAAATTGAAATCAAAGAGAAGGAATCAAATTCAATGGCTCTTAGCAAACCCTCTGCCCCCTTCCATGTTCCAGCCGTGTCTTGTACGGTTGCAGTTAACATCTCCCCCACTACTGGTTCAATAGTCAACTCTTTCTTGTGTTCCCATTACCCAGAAAATAGGAAACTAAAAAAACAATTATATATTTCCAAGACATGATTAAATCTCTCTGAGCAAAAAAAAAAAACAATCTCTTGCAAGATAAACTGAACCTCTAACCTTCCTTTCATTTCCCTTGCAATGAAAGTAACAAAACTCTGATGATTATTCTTCTCATTTCTTCACCATCTAGTATGTCACACATGCAATTGCTATCGAAGGGACCACGCACAAGTGGAGAAAACGAAAAAAGATCCCCTTGAATCCAATGTTATTGAGAGAGAGAAAAGTAGTCTCTTTGACTTTTCAATGTTTTGCATACAAGGTTCGGCCATCTAAGCTTTTCATTGGGTTTGAATTTCCCTGCCTCCTGAGTAAATTTCATCTGGGCTGGACTTGAATATTTCTATATATACACTTAAGGCTGGATGAGTTTGTCTCTTTAGCAGGCTTTCATAGGCTCTTGTGCTCCCAGACTATGTCAGCTCCAAGCCCGCTGTTATTGAATGAAATCATTGAATACTTGCCGTCAAGAGTAGTTTTTTCCACTTGGGTTCCTCTCAATTTGCGACAGCGTTAGTCAATCGTGGAACCCTAGCAGCATAATTATTAATGATGTTTGGGAATGAACAATCTCAGTCCATCTGGGAAATTTGTACATGCCAATAGTCAATCTTGACCACGCAGTTCATTAAAGCGAAATGGTTTTGCCAGGTTTCCTTCAAAGCATATCAGATACATGCTGCTGCATTCGCAAGAAAGGAGCACCCATCAACCAGTGTCCTACTGAACGTGCTAAATGTCAATCAAGACAGGCTCATGAAGCAATTAAACATAAATGATAATAGAACAAGTTATGATGCATCTGCCGGAACTGCTTAGAGCTTTCATTTGGATGCTGAAATAATAAGGGGACGATGCATTAAAGGAATTTGATTCACAAATGCTAGTGGTATAACAAATTGGACAAATATTTGATCCTTATTAAGGGAATTAAAAGTGATTCCGAATAAGAATTTCATTCAATTCAATGTTTGGAAAGAGAATGAAAGTGGGAAGAAAGTAAATTCTCAAGAAAAATACCCTCTCCTTTTCTATTTCAATACAATTCTCTTAACAAACAAGTGTAAATTGAATTAAAACAAATACGACATCAAATAGAGGATATATATATATATATATATATATATATATATATATATATATATATATATATATATATATATATATATTAATGTGATAATGAATGAAATTATAGTAATAACATTGATAATGATAAATTCTTATTTTGTTTTCTAGTTTAGATTTCTAACTTATTTAAGGTCTTGTAACCTTCTAATAAAACAAAAATTATTATAGAGATTCTAGAGAAAATAAAATTGTGAATTTATGGTTCACCTTAGCAGCTTTTGTGCACATTAAAATTCACGTGTTCTTCCTTGTTTTACTTCCTTGAGTTTACACTTGCATTAAAAGGTCGCACCACACTAAAATAACATCTCAAAAAGAAATTTTTGATTTGACTGTTGGATTATTATCAAATTTTTATATTTTTACATGAGTTTTTAAAGGTTATTTTCTCCAAATTAGTTACTACTACATTGCTATGCGAATGGTCAAATTTTTATGTATAAGAAGTTCTGCTTAGGCCGTCTAGTTTTGATAATTTTAAGATTTTCCTATTATATACAGAACCAATCAACCAGTTTCATTGACTATTGGAAACCAACTAGTTTATCCAGTTAATTAGAGTTTCACCTTATCATGTTGTAAGTATGACGTATGTTGATTCACCAATTACTTCTAATATTTTTGGTTTCTCGGACAGAATCGCACGAAATGCGCGGGTGCTCTGTTCTTACAATTCCAAGGTGTATAGTGGGATCCATGTCTTCAGAATTACTCCTTGGGACCCACTTGCATTTTTATTTTGTTTTTATTTTCTCATGTGAAAACCTTCATAACAACCTTCGAGGCTCCTCTCGAGCTAGTCTCATCTCTATCATACCAATATTAGAGTTTTTATTCTTTTAGTTAACAAAATTTTAAGTAATCACTTGCAGTTTATAGGATTTTTTTCATTGAAAAAACAATGAATTCTCTCAAAGTCTCATTTTAGAAGAATTTTTATTAAATTCGAACAATCATGTTTCATCAGATCCATCATAGAAGGTCTTTGACACTGCCTCTCAGACTTCTTTTGCTGTAACAAGATGAATAAATCTATGCATCAAGTGAGGGCTCATTGATTTGATGATCCAACTCTTTATTTTATGATTTTCGGTAATCCATGTATCATAGTGCAGGTTTCGTCGTTGCTCCAGTTAGATATCCAACCTTGTCATGAACTCCAATACGCATCTCCATCAACTAAGACCATAATGTATAGTTTTTTTCATTGAGAATAACACTGACATCTTAATTACCAAAAGAAACTTGTTCATGCAAAACACACTAAAAAAGTTACCAAAATTTTTGAGGGGATTTGGTTCTAGTTATTCAATTAAGCGAAACAGACTAGAATCATTTGGTTCTGGTAATTCAATTAAGCGAAGGGTGTAGGTCTGGATTCTTCGACTTACACGAACATGTTTACGTAATCAAGTGATCAATCACTTAGTGACACACATACTTTGCTATTAAAAACATCTAGGATATGTCAACAATTTAATTTAGCTATGAACAAGCTTCCAACACTTGTATACATCATTCGATCATCAGTTAACACTAAGTAGACTGAGATCCAGATCAAAATGTCTCTCGAGCTCTTAATACTGCAGTAAACTTACAATTGCCCTGATGGTTAGCACAAAAGACCCACTTTGGAGTTCAGAATAGCTAGATTACTCAACTCTTGAAGCCTGAATTTTTATAACCATCATAAAATGGGAAAATTAGTTTAGATATACAAGGCGAAATGGAATTAATTACCACACATTTTGACCTTTAGATTGGTCATACATGACCACTTGCAGGTCCTCCTAGTGTTAAAACCACTCCTTGAAGATCACTTCTTGGATTTGATTCTTTGGCTAATGATGGACCAGCTCCGATTACCGGATATGTTCTGGTCATTTGAGTTTGTCGAAAACTATGGTTGGGTTCTTGAACTGAGAATGTTGTTGGATGATAAGAAGGCTTTAAGGAATCAATATGATTTGAGTTTGGAAACTGATGAACAATGGGGATTTGAGTTGCTGGGGATGCATGATTTTGAGCTAGAATTGCCCCTCTAGATACGAAACCGGGTGCCTAATACATAAAACTAGGTTTCAATATGAGCACTTGAATAGACTGCAAATGAGGTAAGTAATGAGAGCTTACAGGTGAAAACAAGACCCCTCTGAAAATCTTCCCGTTAACAGTTGCAGTCATTAGAAGGCCTGCGTCGAAGGCTCCATCAACTTTACCTCTGACCTCAGCACCAATCTATGGAGATGGAGAAGTAAGTGCAGAGCATGTATTAGCAGAACAGAAAGAAAAACAAAGAGAAGCAAAATTGTAATCGACTACGCTTGCCAGAGCAGATATCAACTTATTGATTTACCAGGTTCAGAATCGACCCTGACTCCATGGGTCTTCGTTCCATTGCTGGGACTGGTGTTCCTTGCCTGCCAAACCTACCATGAACATACTGTTCGTCTCTTTTATGCTCTCTTGAGATTTGGAGGCTGTGCCGGGTTTTTCGGACCACAGGTCTAAGTTGTTTCTGATTACTTGCAGCATCATCTGCCTGGTAATTTCTTGGGATTTTGTTTATATGCCTAAAGAAATCAAGGCCTTTGCAAGATGTGAGGGAATCAACTGATTTCTGAACTGGTATCTGTTCTTGGTCGGACTGTGACGAAGATGAATGTTGAGAGAAAGAAAGAGAATGCTCTTCTTGTTCTAAATCAATCTCCCATACCTTTGAATTTGTAGTTCTTATCTTCTTATGATGCAGAGTATCTGCAAGGTAACGTTCAGAGTTAATCATGTTCGAAGCCTTAAGACAAGGTTTTTGCTATTAAAACCATCGTATCAAAACCTACAAAACACCCCTGAAATTATGAACATCGCTGAAATCAAGACCAGAGGCTTGAGTGGTTCATAAAAAGCTTCATTGAAATTGGAACTTCGAAGTGGTTATTTGATAGCGAGAGGAATTCAAGGCATAGGAGGTTGGTAAGAGGACCAGAGGCAATATTTCCAGTAAAATTGTTTCTAGAAATATCAAATACTTGTAAAGATGACAAGTTTCTGAAACAATCTGGGAGTGAACCATGTAGATTATTTGCAGATAGAATTAACTGCTCCAGATTCTTCAATTCACACAAACCTGTACAATTTATCTTGATATTGTCAAAATAAAAGTATCTTTTATTTATCATGTAATTATAGGCGGATGGAGGAGAGTTGTTCATTTACCTTGAGCAAGTAGGGTGCCATTAAGGTCACATTCACCAACAGACAAAACTTTAAGAGCAGACAATGCTCCAATATTCTGGATAAAGTTAATTGGGAGAGAACTACCATCAAGATACAATTCTTCAAGGATGATCGAATTGAAGAAAGTCCCTCTGAAAAATAAACAACACAAGAAATGATGAAAATCTAAACATATTATATGACAAATTTATAACTTACTTTTGATACCAGTAGATCCCGTCAACATATTATATGACAAATCTAAGGACTTGAGAGATGAAAACCCAGTCAGAGATGAAAAAATACTATCGCTGTATTGATTCCCTCTCAGGTAAAGCTTCTCTAGTTTCTTCAACCTTGATGACAAGATGTTGAGACCTGCAAGTTGATTCTCAAAAGCCTTTTGGAAGGAAATAAACACATAGAAAAAATCATACGAGTAGAAGAACAGGAAAAGGTTGAAAGATGGATTATTAAAACTGTTACCAGAGAAGTTAGCTGATCCTGTGAACGTATTCCATGACAGATCTAAAGACTTGAGAGATTATGTACTTGCTATCGTTTTCAGCTTGCAAACCCAATTATGCTATCCGCTGAATATCATTAAAAAAAGAAATCACTTTCTTGCTAAGTTATACCAGAGACTTGAATATTTTTCGTTAAACTTGTTTCAGAGAATGTTTTGGTGACAATGATCCGGGTATGTATAGTTGATTCAACAAATAATATCTTCATCCGTCTATATCTCCTCTGTACTTCCTGTCTTGCCTCAACATATCATGAACTTGTGGGGCATATATGTATTATAGCACATGCAAGAGAAATTTGTAAGAGATCCAAGAGAGTAACAAAATGTAAAGTGAAAAGAAGCAGGAGTAATCAGATTATAAGGTTATAATGATCACCGTAGGATATGGCCATCTAGAGTGGTTGTTCCACCAGTCCAAAAGCATTGTCCTTGCATCCTTTGGTAATTTGCCTTTCTTTCTATTCTTTAGGAACTCCTTTCTCAAGTTTCTAAGATGGCCGCTGTACTTGCGCATGAGCATTCCTTTTAGATTCTGCTCATGTGAGCCAACACTAGTTGTTTCTTGACTTTCAGGTGCTTCAACCTCCCCACAGCTTAGCTCCTCCTCAGATGTCCCTGCTGGCTCATCTGCTATGAAAAACAACAGACAGTACAGTGTAGTTAGACTTTTGCATTCAAAAATATTGAGCAAAAACTTTTAAATTAAGATCTAACACAAGGCTGAATCTCTTGAAATCATAGAAATGAAATCCGTGGCGGTCATTTATAGGTTAATCTACCAGATCCCCAAAGGAGAAAGAAACAGCTTTATCAAGCTACTGGTAAATTACAGGCAAGATTATGAACATTAACCAACTATCAATCATCTTCCAGGGCCATACATCAATAACTCTCAGGTTCTTCATCATCACATATAGGTAATAGTAACTAGCTGTGATAAAATTTTGCTAACACAGGTTTAACATCAACTTTCAGACACCTCCAAGCTCATAAATTATGTAGAAACCAAGCAGCAGAACATGTCCTTGTGGTTAAGAGAGATAATATAAAGTTTTTGAGCACAGTTGCTTGTCTTCCAATGCTATAGCACAGGAGGACCAAAAGGTTCCGATCTACTTAAATGCAATGCCTGCTTCTGCTTGATTTAAATATGCTCTAGAGACTACACAAATTATGCATTTTGCATCCTGGCAATACAAAATGTTGGCAGACAATAAGAAAGCTGTTCGCGAGTGTCTTAACTAATGTAGTTTCGGACAAATCTTACTATGTAATGCCAAATAAATTGAATCTAGGATTATACTATTTCCAATCAAAAGCATGCTTTGTACAACTTCATGGCATGTGCCTCCATACCATTTTAATTGATCATGCTAGTTCCTTCAGCAACTAGCACGAATATAGAAAAATAATAAAGCCATGGCTGGAAGAACAAAATATGAGAACAAGAAATGTTCACAGGATCAAATTTCAGGTAACATGATAGACGATGCACCAAAGTCTAGCATACGAGATTCCACGCGTAAGCAAATAAGAAGGAATTCTGAATTGAAAACGAGGCATAACATAACATGCTACCATTGTAATGAAATTCAGAGACTTTGTATTTATCTCAAAAAAAATAATCTCCAAAAACCCTGGTTGACATGTTTTATTAACCCAAGAACCCGCAATCTCACATTGAAAGATTACAAGGTTTTCTCGTAGCTTATATATTATGAAATTAAAAGGTTAAAATAGACTTGTATGGCACCATAGCTTTCATAGAAGAGGTCCAAGGCGAAGTACTGCTTTGTGTTAGAGTATGTATTCTAGAATATGTGTAGTCTAGAATATATTAGACTAACAGAAATATACTTTAGAATATAGTATTGGGCATTTTAATATGTGTATAAATAGTACTACACACGGAGAGTGTGTATTGTGTGGGATTACTGTTGAAACAGTAAAGTTAATTCAAAAGTTTTATTTTCCCTCTATTTCGTTACTCTCTCTCTGTTCTTCATACACTGCACCCTGCGTCTTCATCTTCTTCATCTATCTTGACATTTATCAACATCAGTTTATGATTCCATCATGGTATCAGAGCTTATAATGCTCACGCAGTAAAACTACTTGTTCTCATCATCTTGCTTCCGCAATCTACTTGAAGGAAAATTTCCCAAATCAAAATCACTGTTCGTCATCACAGATTTTCTACAATCACCACCCAACCCATTTTTCTTTTCAATCCTTTGTTTTTCAGCTTTCTTTTTGATATTAAACCCAACCCAACCCATTTTTCCCTCTATCATTTATTCTCCTCATAAAAATTGGTGACTGCTGCACAACTTCAAATCCTTCAATCTCCAATCACAAACCTAATTTCATCAATTTCTACATCGGTGAATGTCAAACTCGATGATTCCAACTACCTCAACTGGAATTTCCAGATTCATCTCCTTCTCGAGAGCAGTACTAGCTCTAGAGAATTGTGGATGAGATTGAAAGAGCAATTTTCTACCGTATCTAAGACAAGTATTTTCCAATTGAAGTCAAATTTGCAGAACATTAAGAAAGGGTCAGATAATATTAGTCAATATCTTCTGCAAATTAAAGAAGCAAGGGACTATCTAATGGCTGCTGGGGTGTATTTTGCTGATGAGGATATTGTAATCTTAGCATTAAATGGTCTTCCAGCTGAGTATAATACATTTTGGTTTGTTGTAAGGGGGAGAGAAAGTGTAATTCCTTTGAAAGAATTTCGATCTCAGCTACTTGCTAAAGAACGAATTGTTGAGAATATACTGCCTGACACTTCCAATTTTCTGTCTGCCATGCACACTGTCTCTACTGGTGGATATAAGAACCCTGAGCATGACTTGTATAAACCCCCTGGTTCTGCATTTAGACCACCACGTAGCTCCCCTGGTTCACATACTTATGACAATGGAGGCTAGAAACCATTTTCTAGAAACAGAGGCAGAGGTAGGAATTATTCTGGGCAGAGACCATTTTTCCCGAGAGCATCAGTCCAGGCTTCCTCTTAGGCAGTTTCCCCTTCTGTTCCTAATGCTTTTGGGTCTTTTACTGCATCTCCATACACTGCACCTAACATCTCTGTGTGTCAATTATGCAATGGTGAAGGACACACGGCTCCAATGTGTGGCTTAAGAGTTTTGACAAGTTTAAATGCAGCATATGTGGGAAGTTTAATCACACCACCTGGTTTTGCTACTACAATGAGAATGGTCCTCATTTTATGGGACGCACTGTGAATGATTCTTCATCCCCACAGCAGCATGCTTTGAATGTTATGCATAATGGCTACTTGTCTTCACCTCAATCGTCAAGTCAGTCTCCTCTAGTGTGGATTACAGACTCCGGGGCCACCAATCACATGACTGCTGACTTGTCCAACTTGTCTTTGAGTACACCTTACCCTGCAAGACACACGCTTAACTCAATGAACCACCTAAAATAGAAAGGTAAAGTTAAAAAGGCAACATGCAATACTTCATTGAAGTCTTTTATCCAAGCTACAAGCTTCTCATAATAAAAAATGGTTTTCCGGCAACCCATTTCCAATAAAAAAAGCCTTGAAAGTTATTGAAACCTTGATTAAATTGAAAATTTACCAGGTCTGAAGCTTGTGACTTCTTCTTCATCTTCTTATCAGTATCCTTAAGAAGTTCCCAATCCTGCAAATCATTCAAAAACCCCTGGAAATCCTGGAAACAAAATGGGTTTTAACCCAAAATATATATAAATAAATAAAATCCCTTATTAAATACAATCCTAATTAACAAAAGCTTCCATTTTTTAAAAAAAAAACAAGAAACATGCACAAAGACTTGATTTTTAGAAACAAATAACGGTGAACACTAAGAAAGAAAACATATAGAAACGAGAAACAAAAGGAAAAGGATAGTGATGATTAAGTTTTGAAAGGGAAATGATTGAAAAGACTTGAGCTTTCAGTTTCTTCCATTTTCTTGCTTATTACAGTTTTCTTGGTAACCAAACAGGGTTAAGAAAGTTCAAAACAAAAAACCCATAAGTGAAAGGAATGTACCAGTGCTTGATCACATCTATGCTTGCCTGGAGCCTTAGCCATGGCTGTGAGAGAGGGAGTGAAGTTTCTGGAAGAGTTATAAGGGACGGGAACCTGACAGGGGTTTTGGTGTTGTTGTGCTGTAGAACACTGGTTAAAAAGCTCATTAGTACCCTACCTTTGTAATGTTTCTATCTTGGCCCTCTAACAATTAATTCTCATAATATGACCCTCCTACTTGTAATCCTTTAATTGAATAAGTCATTTACTCTTTCTTTTCTCATCTAGAATTAAGTTACTTGAGTTATTCATCCACACATCATAATTATAAAACTAATATGATATACACTAAAAATTTATATGATTATTAATTTTAAAATTTATAAAATTGCAAGATCCAAAAATCATGTTAATAAAAAAAAATGCCCTTACAATAGTATATACGAGTGGGTTACCCCGCGCGTTGCGCCGGGCTTTTTATATATAACAAACTGATTATTTATGTGGTAAGCAAATAATTTTTTAGTTGATAAATAGAGAATTTTAAATTTTAAATCATGCTATAACTTTTTTTTATGTATTGAATTAGTTGTTTAATGTTATAAGCTTGAATACTCAGATAATAATTCAATTTCGAAATTTAAAATTATAAGCGATAAAATTTATGAAAGATCAGAGAATTGTAATTTGAGTATTGCAAGACCATCATTGATTAATTGTTTAGTATGTATCAATTGTTTTGATGGTTATTTTTATTGGTTGATGTAAATTTGTAATCAATAAAATGAATGAAAAGATGATTTTTTGTGGTCTTGAACTGAATATGTTGATTGTTAAATATTTTTTAACAGTTATTAAGCATTTAAATGGTTGATAGCAATATTGTAATCGCTGACATCTATTAAAAATAGATTATTTTTTGTTTGCATTGATTTGGTTGGTTGTTGACATTATTTTACTGGCTTTGAGAATAATTTAGTCACAGTTTGGATTTGAATTGTGTGTTGATTTAATTAACTCATAGATTGTAAAATTGCAATGTTTTGATCATCCGGGTGTGTTTTAATTGGATTGATAATTATATAATCAGTTGGTCGAAAAAATATAATAGATTATATTGATTAGAGATTTTTGTTTGCTGCAGTCAATTGAGATTTTGTTGGTGGTTGGTTTTGTTGTAATTATGTGGCCGATCATCTAATTTTTCTTTATTTAGTTGTGTTTACTGGTTTTGGAAATATTTTTTGTATCCATTTGTATGGCGAATTATTTGATTGTTTGGTGTGATATTTTTTTGTTGTAGTTTATTGATCAATTTGTGAATGTGTTTTAATCGGTTATTTGTAATTGTGTCATCGATCATTTACTATTATATTATTATATTAAATGTATCTCAGAGTATTTATATTAATTTTTATATTAAAAAAATCCTAGGTCATGTTTTCTTTTCCCTATATATATTCTTAGGCGAAAGATTAAAAATATATAAAAAAAAATTAACACCATTACTGTTAAAACAATAGAAATTATTAAATTATGAAGAGCAAAAAAAATATTAACAAAAAAGTTACTAACAAAAACAATTGTTATTATTATTATTGTTATTCTTATTCTTATTCTTATTGTTATTATTATTATTGTTATTATTGTTATTATTATTATTGTTATTATTGAAATTATTATTATTATTATTATTATTATTATTATTATTATTATTATTGTTATTATTGTTATTATCATTATTGTTATTATTATTATTATTATTATTATTATTATTATTGTGTTAAGTACACTTATATATACATGGATAAAAGTAGACATTATTCAACAAATAAAAAAAATTAAATTTGTGAAAGTGTTTTAATCGGTTATTTGTAATTGTGTGACCGATTATCTACTATTATATAACTATATTAAATGTATCTCAGAATATTTATATTATTTTTTATATTAAAAAAATCCTAGGTTATGTTGTCTTTTTCCTATATATATTCTTAGGCGAAAGACTAAAAATATATATAAAAAAATTAACATCATTACTGTCAAAACAATAGAAATAATTAAATTATGAAGAGCAAAAAAAAATATTAACAAAAGAGCCACTAACAAAAATAATTGTTATTATTATTATTATTGGTATTATTATTGTTATTATTATTATTATTGTTATTATTATTATATACATTGACAAAAGTAGACATTATTCTACAAATAAAAAAAATTAAATTTGTGAAATGTGTTTTAATTGGTTATTTATAATTGTGTGGCCGATCATCTACTATTATATAACTATATTAAATGTATATCAGAATACTTATATTAATTTTTTATATTAAAAAAATCTCAGGTCATGTTTTTTTTTCCCTATATATATTCTTAGGTGAAAGACTAAAAATATATATTAAAAAAATTAACACCATTACTGTCAAAACAATAGAAATTATTAAATTATGAAGAGTAAAAAAAAATATTAACAAAAGAGTTACTAACAAAAATAATTGTTGTTGTTATTATTATTATTATTATTATTATTATTATTATTATTATTATTATTATTATTATTATTATTGTTGTTGTTATTGTTATTATTATTATTACTGGTATTATTATTGCTATTATTATTATTGTTATTATTATTATTATTATTATTGTTCTTATTATTATTATTATTATTATTATTATTATTATTATTATTATTATTATTATTATTATTGTGTTAAGTACACTTATATATACATGGACAAAAGTATACATTATTCTACAAATAAAAAAAATTAAATTTGTGAATGTGTTTTAATCGGTTATTTGTAATTGTGTGGCCGATCATCTACTATTATATAACTATATTAAATGTATATCAGAATACTTATATTAATTTTTTATATTAAAAAAATCCCAGGTCATGTTTTTTTTTCCCTATATATATTCTTAGGTGAAAGACTAAAAATATATATTAAAAAAATTAACACCATTACTGTCAAAACAATAGAAATTATTAAATTATGAAGAGTAAAAAAAAATATTAACAAAAGAGTTACTAACAAAAATAATTGTTGTTGTTGTTATTATTATTATTATTATTATTATTATTGTTATTGTTATTGTTATTATTATTATTACTGGTATTATTATTGCTATTATTATTATTGTTATTATTATTATTATTATTATTATTATTATTATTATTATTATTATTATTATTATTGTGTTAAGTACACTTATATATACATGGACAAAAGTAGACATTATTCTACAAATAAAAAAAATTAAATTTGTGAATGTGTTTTAATCGGTTATTGGTAATTGTGTGGCCGATCATCTACTATTATATAACTATATTAAATGTATATCAGAATACTTATATTAATTTTTTATATTAAAAAAATCCCAGGTCATGTTTTCTTTTCCCTATATATATTCTTAGGCGAAAGACTAAAAATATATATATAAAAAAATTAACATCATTACCGTTAAAACAATAGAAATTATTAAATTATGAAGAGCAAAAAAAATAATAACAAAAGAGTTACTAACAAAAATAATTGTTATTATTCTTATTCTTATTCTTATTATTATTATTGTTGTTGTTGTTGTTGTTGTTGTTGTTGTTGTTGTTATTATTATTGTTATTATTATTATTGTTATTATTATCATTACTGAATTTATTTATTTTTCAATGTAAAAAATACTAATTATGTGTATTTTTTATTGTAATATAAATTTAGTTAAAATAATAAATCTGTGCAGAATTCTAATAATAATAACAATTATTAAAAAAAAGGCAAAATATTAAATTATGAAGAGCAAAAAAAATATTAACAAAAGAGTTACTAACAAAAATAATTGTTATTATTATTATTATTATTATTATTATTATTATTATTATTATTATTATTATTATTCTTGTTGTTGTTGTTGTTATTGTTATTATTATTGTTATTATTATTATTGTTATTATTATCATTACTGAATTTATTTTTTTTTCAATGTAAAAAATACGAATTATGTGTATTTTTTATTGTAATATAAATTTAGTTAAAATAATAAATTTGTGCAGAATTCTAATAATAATAACAATTATTAAAAAAAAGGCAAAATATTTGTATAACAAACAATCAAAAAATTAATTGATAAAATATAACAATAAATATTAAAAAAAAGAATTAACAGAATATATTAAAAAAATAACATATATTAAATTAATTCAAATTGAAGGATAAAATTAAAAATAAATAACTTTGGAGGACCAAAAATAACTAATGCAAATTGCGGGAGGGACTGAAAAACAATATCAGAAGAAAAGGGACTGAAATCAAACTTTGTATATATTACCAATTTCAATTGGAGGACCAAATCAAAGAAATCAAAACTTCCAGTACTGGGAATAATTGAAGGAATAAAAAAAAATACAAAATCAAAAGTATAAGGACTTTGAAATAAAACTTTCTTATATAATCGGTTTTAATTGAAGGGCACAATTGAAAAACAATAAAAACTTTAATTTGAATAAATCAGTAATAACAATGAAATCAAAACTTCGAGGGACCAAAATCAGCTGCACGTAAATATCGGGGGACCGGAGGCGAGTTTAGGGGGCGGTAGGAGAGAGAAAAGTGACGTCCGTGATAAAACCGTCCGGCGACGCTTCACCCGGACCTCCACGACCGGAACGCGCCGCGACGGAAGAGAGATGACATCCGGCGCATCTTTACGTGCGGCGGATGTCAAATTTTTGACGGCGTAAAGACACCGCACGCGCCGCCAACGTGGCGCGTAGCGGATAACCTCGCTGGCGCGGGAGTGACACGCGCCAGCCATCCGTGCGTAAATATAATAAAATAATGGGTCAATTACTTATACGCCCCTGACCCCACCCATATTTACGGAAATACCTGATGGGAAAGGACGGCCCTGCCCCCGCCAACTGTTAGCAATTTTGTCGTGTTGCGTGCCCATTTTCGTCAGTGCACTGTGCCAAAAAAGTGGGAAAACCCGAGAGAGCCCCCACGCAGTCGTGCACTATTTTTGTCTTTTTCGGGGGCTTTAATCGGTAATGAACTGTTCACAGGCGAAAAAAACAAAAAAAAAAGGGGTGGACGTGCACCCGCGACACACGGATGACAAAGTTCGCGTCCACAGTGTTTTGTGAGTGTGTGCACAGTGTTTTCCGTAATCTTTTAGTTATTTGTTAATATTTCTGAAAAAGGAAGATTGGTAGGGTATATCATCAAAGGCAATCTGTACTCTCTTCCAATTGAAAACGGCAGAACAAACAAACATAAAGTACGGAATCAAAGTGAAATTTCCGAGGAAATAGTATATATTTTTTAAAAATATTTTTTTATGATGCTCGTGTGTTTTCCAAAGCTAAGACAAAATTAATTTTATAAAAATTAATGTTTTTCATATTTAGCTTCTTAAAGAAAATTTTAATTTATTTCTTTAATAGTAATTTTGATAGAATGATTTTACTCATTTATATCTTTAATGGTAATATTACCAACAACACAAAAGACAACCAAACATGCTATAAGTATCTAAATAAAATCTTTGTGATGTAATAAGTGTTTATATAGTATATCTTCATCAACAATAAGTGATATCATTAAAAAAGAAAAAAGAAACAGGAATCCAATTCTATGAAAACTATTCACATGATGGATAAACCAATTCCATGAAAACTAAAATCATCTAAACGTTATCCTCTCTTGGAAAGGGAACTAAAGGCTATGAATGAAACCACCATTAATACAACAAGAATCCAAAATGAATCCTCCTAAAACATAAACTATTTCAATTTACTATTTCAATTTAGATAGAGAACTTTGAAAAATGTTAAAATTATATGTGACCACACCAACAATTTCTCCATGGTCTAATCCGCTAGGGTGATGTGATGATGATAATCGCTTTACATATGCCATCCACCCCAGCTCTTACTAGAGATTGCATATACTGGCTCAGAATGCATTTATATCTTCAGTTGCTGTTTGCAAATCAATTTAGAGAGTTTCTCCATTTTCTCTGTTGCCAAAATAATCAAGAAATTAAATCTAGGGAATTCCACAAATGCAAGAATAGGGGATCTCAAAAGAAAAAACAATAACTAACTTTTAGGAGGAGCTGGAGGTAACCCATATGGGAACTCTATCAAACTAGCAAAAACCCGGAGGAGACATCTACGCCGAGTATGCAGTGCTCGTTGACGGGTAGTGACTGTCATTTCCTTCTTAGAGTCCGCTGATAGATCAACCAACTCTTTGATGTACGGTCACCATCGAACCCAAATCTTTCTCTTCCACATAATCACTATCTTCAGATACTCTCCCTAATTTAGATTTCTCACACTCCTTGCCAAACCTAGTTGAGCCATGAACTCCAGCACATACATCTCCTACATCATTCAGACCCTATATTTCTCGAGCAATTGGTCAAGACAGTAGCAGTTAGATTATAGGTTCTATTTCAAATACAAGACTCTATTGATTCTCATCATTATAGTAATAAAATCATGTATTTTATTATATTAAATTAAGATAGTTCCCATTTCAAAGAGCAAGCAAAAAATTAAACAAGAGAATTTTAAGATTTCAGGAAAAAAAAACTTACGAGAGCAATAGCTAGACATGGACAAGAAACAATTCTAATATTGTCGAACAAATTGTGAGAAAACCTAGATTTGGTGGAGGATACAAATATGAAGGAAGAGTAGGAATTGATAGTCTAATCCTCCCATCAAATGTTTTGATTTCCTGGCCTACTTGTTATGAAATCATTGAATACTTGCTATCAAGAAGAGTTTTTAGGCTCCCGAGTTTTTTTCACTTCTTGGGATCAAACAAATACAAACCTGTTGTTAGATAGCATTCATAATTTATATCCTTTGAGGTCATTGGAACATCTACTCTTTTTAACTCTGCCTATTTAGGGAATTTATTATTTCATCTAATTGAATTCATAAATTATTATTTGATCATCCAACCATCTCGAGCTGGAAAACTTGTGGGAATCAATCACTGCAAAACAGTTGTAATTGTTTCTAATATTCAATGTTTGTGGCCTTTCAGCACTCCATATTAACTTTCAAAAATAAAATATCGATTGTAAGCAATGAAGAAATGGCGGAAAATGAATGTGTTTTTAAAAGAGAAGGCCATCATGCAAAACCAAAGAAAAAACGCAGAATAAGAGAAATTATCTTTTATTTGACAAAAATACGATACTGCAAACTATTTCTTATGAATAAATCCCTATTACAAGAAGCCAAGAATTGATACATAGCAAGACAGAACAAAGCATAATAAGACATAACCAGGAAACAAAGACAAACACAAGTCACATCAAAACAGAAAGGATAAGCTACGAGAACCATCATATACTTCGAAGGAACACTTCTCATAGGCAAACTGTCAAACAGATGGTGAACAACCATTGATTTGGGCCACCTACGCCTGCAGCCATGCAACTGCTTCCCCATAGAGGATGACAACAAATTTAGAAAGCAGCAAACAAGCTCATGATAAGACCCAATTACCTTCTGGATCTGAAAAACTTTTGAAAGTTAATAGCCAAAATACAGTAGCAAGTGTCGATGCATTCTTCCATAAAGTAAAACCACCTACGTCGCCAATGTGGATTTATGCACAGTACTGCAAAAATTGTCAACACCACAATTATGTAACCCACACCAAAGCTCACATAGAAACTGTCCATGTCTATTGACCCATCATCTCCATTGGAATTGTCAGGCACTCTCTCTGATGGTGATTCTGTTTTGTCGCATCTGTTTCCCAATGGAGGTCCACAAAGAAGAGGATTCCCAATATAACTGCTCTCATCAAAGGTACCAAATTGATTTTTCATCTCCGGTGTTCTTCCCGACAAATTATTGTACGACACGTTGAAAACTTCTAGAAAGGTCAGTTCAATGAGTTGTGCAGGAATTCTACCATTCAAGTTGTTGTGAGAAAGATCCAAGCTCTCTATCTGCTTCAGATTGGAGAAAGATGAAGGGATCAATCCAGTGAGATTATTTTGTGACAGGTTTAGAGAATGTATCCCACTTAAGTTTCCCCATTCTATAGGGATTTCTCCTGTGAATCTGTTACAAGAGAGATCCACGGCAGACATGTAACGAAGGATATCGCCCACGTAAGTGTAGATATTTTTCTTATTTGTAAGTTCTACAGGTATTTCTACATCAATCTCCACTACATCTTCTGGAGGATGGTATCGAATAAACAAATTTGAAAAAGTACCTTGTGAGTACCAATATGATTTTTCATCTGATGCGGTAAAATTTAAATTGATCAAACATGATGGTAAACGACCAGAAAAATTATTTTCTGAAAGATCCAATATGCTTAATCTCCTTAACAAGCATAACTGATGAGGAAGTTCCCCATTGAATTGATTAGATTTGAGAATAAAAATGCTCAATTCCGAAACTCTATCAATCCAATCTGGAATGGGCCCAGTTAAGTTGTTATCGCCGAGATCTAATGTCACCAAGGAAGAGAGATTATAAAAAGCATATGGAAGTGGACCGCTCAATTGATTTCTGTAGAGCTGGACATAACATAAAGATGGCGCCTCGAAGCCCAACGGTAATGACCCAGACAAATTGTTTTCAGAAAGATCTAGAAATTCAAGCCCATATGAATTGAAATATTCTATTGGAATCGTACCTTCAAAATAATTTCTGGACAAGTCAATTCCCATCATGAATGAAGAGTTCCCTATTCCCCTTGGAAGCATGCCTGACAAGAGATTGTTACTGATATTAACAAACTTAAGTGTAGGTGCAAAGGTACCTGGTACTTCTCCTACAAATTTGTTTCCATCTAGATAGAGGTAAGTGAGATTAGTCATATTGAACACAGAAGGTGTTAATCGCCCAGTGAAATTGTTATTGGACAGCTTCAAATACCTCAACAAGGAGTCTCCTCTAGGAAAATTATGCTCAAGCAGTTCACAGGACATATGATTGTTGGAAAGATCCAACTTATCCAAAGAGCTCATATTCCCAAAACAAAGAGGAATACAACCTGTGAGGTTGTTGTTAGCCATGATGAAGTTCCTCAAACTTGGAAAAATCAAACATGTGTTTCTTGCAAGTTGACCATGTATGTTGTTGTCAAACAAATCTATTATCTGAAGGTTGGGTCTGGGATTCTGTGGCAGCTTTAAAAGACCTTTAAATGAGATGTTTCTCAAATATAGTTGATCTAACTTTGTATTATTCTCAAACAGCCAAGATGGGAAGGGTTCTCCAATGAACTTGTTGTGGGATAGATCAACATGCACCAAATCATATTGGCTACGGAGGAAGCTTGGAAACTCAAAACTGAGTAGTTTTGAAGTACAATTTGAAGCACTGAAAAAACTAAGCTGGAGCTTTGGAACTGAAGGGTGAAAACTGGATGCAGGTAAACTGGATGCAGGTACTAACTCATTGTTATTGCATTCAATGCCCTTGAGGTTGGAGTGGTTCATAAATGAACCAAATGATATTGGAACTTGAAAGTAGTTGTTTGAAATTGAGAGGTCTTCAAGCTGCGGAAGATGGGAAAGGTGACTGAAGGCAATATTTCCCTCAAATTGGTTGTCGGATAAATTCAAATATTGTAGAGATGATAGATTTCCCAAACAAGGAGGGAGAACGCCCTTCAGATTGTTCTGAGCGAGATATAGCTCTTCAAGATTCTTCAGTTCACACCAGCCTGTACAATAAATCCACATAAAGGGAAAAGTAATATATCAATTATGAACTATTTAATTATTGAGAGATGCATTTGAAAATACAAGTTTGTTTTGTTAGTGATGTGATTTACCTTGGTGAGGTAGAGTGCCACTTAGCATACATCGTTCCAGAGATAGAGTTCTGAGAGCAGGCAATGATCCAATAACACGAAGAAAACTTGTTGTAATGGGAGAAGCATCATCCAGCACCAACTCTTCAAGTTTGGTCAAATTCCGCAGTGCTAAAGAATTGAGAAAGGCTTTACCAAAAAAAAAAGAATTGAGAAAGGGCATTCTTAATATCAGACAATGAAGTTAAATGAAACATAAAGGGATTGAGTTTTGTGCTGTCCCATTTGTTGATAAAAATACTAAATATTGTCATAAACGTAATAACAGAGGAAGGGGCAGGGCCTTATATAAAATTCTATTAAAATTATTTCCTAGATAAATTTATATTTTATGTATCCATATGCATAAGCAGCTTATAAAAGTAAAAAAGGAGAAGTTTTTATGGATAAAAATACTAAATATTGTCATAAACATAATAATATGAAAGTGATTATATAAACATAATAACAGAGGAAGGGGCAGGCCTCATATAAATTTTTTAATAAAAAAACTTTGAAATTCTTAGTTTTTAAAAATGGATGAAAGACTACCATTCTTGACATCCGATGAAAGGAACATAGAGCAATGAGTGGTTCATAAATGACTCAAATAATTAAACAGAAATTTGAGTTTTTCAAATAATTGTTTTGACAAAAACTTTTTATCTAAAAATTAAATCAGACTGAAATTTTAAATTTTATGTGATTTTTGTTTCACTAACGAGGTTGGTTTGGGATCCTACTTAAATGACTTTGTGTGTCATTTTTTTTATTATAGATTTACTATTTAGATTATTGTATTCAGAACTCTTCAATTATTCAAAGTTTTCTATAGGCCTACAAATATTTTGAGCTTGAGAAACCCTATGTTTCATCCTTCTAGTTTAATGAACTATTGTTTTTTGGCTCATCATACTCTAATATTTGTTCATTTATAAGTAATTGTTCATTTTAATTACCTTGAGCGGGAAGGGTGTCATGGAAGTCAACTTCGGTCAAGTCTAAAATCTTAAGAGTAGACAAGGTCCCAATGCTCCCAAGAAAGCTTGCTGGGAGAGAAGAACCAACGAGGTACATTTCTTCAAGGCTAGTCGAATTGCACAACCCTGTATGGAACAGATAAGATAAATCCCCATTGACGAGAGTGGTATATATAAATATCATGTATGTTTCAGGCACCAAAACTGTCACTGACCTTTACCAAAGTGTTTTCCTTCAAATGTACTCCAACTAGCATGTAAGATCTTGAGGGATGGCAACCCTCCCAATGACTCTAGCAAAATGTTTTCCTTGAAGTCAGTTGAGTACAGATACAAGACTTCCAATTTCCTCAAACCTGTGATAGAGAGCAAAATCAATAATTTACTGATGCTCTTTCTTTTAATTATTATTATTATTATTATTATTATTATTATTATTATATTTCAAGTGGTTACGTGAGCCCTTTGTGCTTGTCATGAAATGACTTCAAACTTGCACTGGTTTATTTTATTTATGTTTAATTTCTATCAAATAAAATGGTGGGGTGGTGAGATTTGAACTTATTATGATCTAATCAATAAGATTCTAATACCATGTTAAAAAATCATCTTATCTAAAATCTTAAGCTAAGAAATAAAACTATAATATATAATTTTTTAAAGATTGTTATCATCAATGAATAATTTGGAGCACTATTTTAGAATGAGTAGAGTGCATGCAAAGTAATTGTTCTACAAATTCTTGTTCTTTACTTCTTTTTTATTGATGTAGGTATTTGGCCTAGCTTGACGCAATTTAACTAATCTTAGAAGCTCTAAAATTAATAACAATGTAAGTCTCCAATGATTATCATATTAGCAATCACATGCTCGAATATAATTCATACCAATCGATCACCTGCTCTTTTCTTTACTTCTTGTTTGCTATACAGGTGGGAGTTTGAACTTAAAATTATTAGGTATAAATACTTTATAATTTGGACTACTCTAACAGTAGTTTCCAGATGATAGAGAATAATAATTTATAATGCTAGAGAGTGACAACTATTGTTGACACGGGCATGAAGTAACAATTTACCTTTTTGAATTTAAATAACCTTTTAGTATAATATTACCATTCTAAAATTTAAATATTCACAAGCTTTAATATTTAATAAAATTTTAAAAATTAATGATTTGTCTGTGTAAGTTTCAAAATTAGAATTATTTCACTTGAAAATTGCGGTTAATTATATGAAGCTTTTTTAAGGCATCATGCAAGCAACTTAATGGTTAATGCTCATCTAATTGTTATCTAAGTTTGCTAACTGATAAATTAAGCCATCCGGGGTACGTCGGAATGATTTACCATGGAGACCAATTGTTCCTGTGAGGCTATTGTTTGATAGATCTAGAGATTTAAGTGTTGAAAAACCACTGAGAGACGATAAAATGTTATCGTTGAATTTATTGTTACGTAGTGTAAGCTCCTCCAATTTCCTCAACCCAGATGCTAGTCCTTGAAAACATGAAAGAAAATTGTCAGAAGCAAAAACAAATACCCCAGCATTCTGATATCCATAAACACTAAACACAATTGATTCTTTCTCAAGAAATTAGCTAAATAATAAATTAAGTGATTTGTTTGGGACTTTGGTTGAGGTGGTTTTTGAAAGTACTTTTTGTTTAGAAATTCATAAAAATAATGTTTTTTTTAAAAAAAAATATTTTTGACATTACCAGATGAAAATGATCTAAAAACAGTAAAAATAATTAATAAAAAATAAAAATTTCAAAAATATTTTTGAAACACAATATAAAACAATCATTGACAAAGAGCATAATTCGAGGTACGGAGGAATGATTTACCACCCAGACCAACTGTTCCTGTGAAGTTATTGTCTGATAGATCTAGAGATTCGAGTGTTGAAAAACCACTGAGATACGATAAAATGCTGTCGTTGAGTTTATTCTCACTTAAGTCGAGAATCCTCAATTTCCCTCAACCCAGATGCTAGTCCTTGAAAACCTGAAATAAAATTGCATTCCAATATCCATAAAAAACTCAATGTAAAGTTGTTGCTTGAAATATCAATTTCTGTGTAGACTAAAAAGAATAGAGAGCAAAGAACCTTGATTCTTTAAGCCACCAACTAGCTGGTTCCAGCCTAAGTCGAGAATCTCCAGTTCTTTGAAAGGCAGAAACAAAGATGCATTGAGATACAAGTCTTCAAGCCCATCAGAATTTACACCATAAAGATCTAGGTTGATCACTCGGTTTGTGGTGTTGTCACACGCAACCTTATACCAGTTACAGCAATTTAAATCATCTTTATCCCAGTCTTCTAGCTCATATAACCCAGCACCTGCATGACTGAACCAAGCTTTGATCTCGAGGAGACCACTTCTCTCTTCCTGCAAACAGCAGTGGCACCGGTCGTTGACAAAGGCCAAAGCCATGAGCAGCATCCACACCCACAAGAATTGCCTCATTCTTAATAACGCTCCTTCTGCTTGACAAACTACAAAACCAAGCCGTCTCTTATATACAGAATTGTCCTCTGCATGCATTTGATAGGACAGTGACAGCTGTCTGTTTCACTAAATTTTCTAACACTTGATAGTTGAATGGAGTTTTATTTTGTCATTCTGTTTTCAAAATAAAATTAATATAGAATCCAAAACTAATACAAAAATAAAGAGAATTATTTTAGTAACTAGTTACAAATTCCAATGTCCATCAAAACTAATAAAATTAATATATAATTGAGTGTTTTGAGACATGATAAAAAAAAAAGAGGCCCAATTAAAAGATCTTCTTCCAGGAGGATATAGACTTGTAAAGCAATTGATAGTTTTTTTTTTATATATATATATATCAGATTAATCTACGTGGATCATAAAATCGCCAGTTAGACTGGCCACGTCAAACTTGACCACACAGTGAAATTAATTTGTATCCATTAATTTTTTATGCTCAAATATATCTAAAAGAGGACTTGATGAATACGTTGCTCAATTATATCCTAATCAGCCCACGGAAATGTGCTGAATTAATACGTGGATGGTTAAACTTTTTGAATTCTTAGTCAGCACATGGAAATTACAATATTGTCTCACATTCGAATCTCATCTCATCGTACTCATTCTATTTTGATTTTTACTTAAATTTGATTTTTTTTTTATAGGTCGGTTTTAATCTCTATATTAACAATTTGTGATTGAATATTCATTGACATCAAAACTAGAAATATCATATCATATATATATATATATATATATATATATAAAAGGCGTGGGTTCAAATCTCACTCTCAACACATTTCTTTTTAGCGAATCCACATTAAAATTAAATTTAATATATATTTTCGAGAAAGATGAACGAATGTTGAGGTGGCCAAGCGGGTTTATGAGGCGGGAGACAAAAATTCCGTTCGAGAGGTTGGGGGTTCAAGTCCCACTCTTAACAGATATCTATTTTACTTAAAAATATGATTAATTTTTTTAATGATGATGATAATTTTCTTGCTTTTTTAATGATGATGATAATTTTATGTTTGTTATTTCTTTGAAACCTATTTAACAGATAAATTTATATCGATTTAAAATTCATATATTTTATAGAAAACTTGCACTTCACAGGAATTCTCCACAAATTTATTATTTTGACCAAAAATATATTATAAAAAAGCAATTAATATTTTTTTGTTGAAAAAAATATGGTACCGCTCACGATGAGGCGCGGGGCATTGGCTAGTATATATATATATATATATATATATTTCATGTAATATTTACAAATAAAAAAGGATATCGCCCATGTAAGTGTAGAAAATTTTATTTGATGTAGGCTCTACAGCTATTTTTACATTGATCTCTTCCGTTTCGTCATCTGCAGTGTCCCCATTATACATATACCTCATCCCGTATAGATTTTTATCCAAGAAATACGCATTGTCACAAATTGGTTTGAGGATGCTAACAATATGGCCCTCTTCATCCATCCCAATTGACAAGGCAGCTTTTTCTTCACGCTCTGCATGCATTGTAAACCTGGAATTATTTGAGAAGACTTTGACTCAGAGTCGGTCCTTACGTTAACCAGCCTAGAGAATGCTTGGCATTAAAACGACTTGCCAGTTTTCGAACAAGTTTCGTGAAAATGATTTGATCTCAGGCTCCACAATTATTTTCATTACTTCATTTGTTATTGTTTTTCTTGAAGCTCGTGGAACGACGGGGTGTTCCTCCGTCTTGTTGTTTAGCTGCTTTGCTTTTATTTTACTTCATAGACTTGGGAAGTCATGTGTCATGAACATGTGATTTCAGTGGAGTGAATGATTTTCCGACTCAGCTGTAGATTTCATCACCTACTCGCACTTGTTTTTATTCGTAGACTTGGGTGGTCAAGATTCCTAATTATCCACATCAAGCAGTCTTGATCCCATCGGAAATGAATTTCGTGGAGGAAAGACAGAAAGAAAATTATCATGCTAATACTTTTCACTAGCCAGTGCTTTCTTGGACATCTTCAACAATGGAGTTTCTCTAAACGTGATTCCCGGGATGAGATTTGCAATGTGGTCCTCCTAGCTAGCTAGTGAACCTGCTCAACGAATGATCATAAATGATGCCAAAATTGAAACCACAGAGAAGGAATCAAATTCAATGGCTCTTAGCAAACCCTCCGCCCCCTTCCAAGTTCCAGCCGTGTCTTGTACGGTTGCAGTTAACATCTCCCCAGCTACTGGTTCAATAGTGATCAACTCTTTCTTGTGATCCCATTATCCAGAAAATATGAAACTAAAAAAACAATTATATATTTCCAAGACATGATTAAATCTCTCTGAGCAACAAAAAAAACAATCACTTTTCGTTCATTTTTTTCCTTGATCATCAAAATTTACAATATTGAACTTAATTTTTACACAACTCCATAAATAAATGAGTTTACAGTCCCGATTATCCTTGTTCTGTATGTTTTTGTTCACATCCACCAGGGCTTCTAAACTTTCATGCTACCTCCAAGTAAGATAAACTGACCCTCTAACCTTCCTCTCATTTCCCTTGCAATGAAAGTAACAAAACTGTGATGACATAGTTGTTGAAAATAAGAAATCTGCACAGTAAACAGTTACTGTAGCAATTGAAATCTGGGCACACTTAATTGCGGAAACAATGACAGATTCAAAAATGGAATCTGAATTCACATAATCTTATTCAAATCGAAAGTGCCTTAATATAGGCTTACATGATAAATTCCAAACAACATAAAACTCTCAAAGCCAAGACACCACAAACGGGCTTGAGCCAAAGCAGAAAAAAGAAACAAAGCAAAAAGGAAAATGGCCATACAGGCTTATGGTGTTTACATGCTGGTTTTTGAGATGCCTGATGAACCAGAACCAGGTTCGAACTCGGTTGGGCACATTTATGAATGGGTTGACGGGGTCATCTAATAATACATCTGAAAGAATGATCAGATTCAAAACTGACCGAACTAGAGTCGCCCCACCACTTTGAATTCGAGGGCGACGGTGAATCGGTTACCGACTTGCTGGATATTAAATGCATCTTGCAAGAAGGCTGACCTGCTATTTTATATTCGAAGATCAATAAAAGTGGCTGCATCATAAACTTCATTGCATAGCTACAGTTTTGGGAAAAAAAATGTCCACAGCATTTTCTCTAGAAAATAAAAGGTTGCATTCCGTCAAATACTTTTTCTGCATTTATTGGGCACGCTACATATTTGAAATGGTAGGCGTACTGGTGGTGATACATGGAAAGATGTCGTTCAAAGAGAATCTCCTTAGATCCACCATCTTAGCCAGTTCTTGTTCCCTTTAAACCACCGATCCCAGCTAGCGTTTACCGGACCTTGAGTCCTATTATGACAAATAAATCAATTATTTCACACCAGCAAAATTATCATTGATGATGGGTGGATGGATCATACACAGAGGGCAGTAGCAGGTAATACTAACGAAGAAATTCTTACGATGGAAGTAGTGGGTCAGGAATTGATTCAACCTTTGATAGGAGTCTGCAGAATAAGAAAAAAAAAAAACCAGTGGACGAAACTCAAAAGGAGGATTAGGAAGGCAGAGGGGGTTTGAAAAGGGAAATATGGATTCATATAGGTATCCTTTTTAGATGCAGATACCCCAGTTGAGTGGCGTTCAAGACTTGATGCACTGCATGTCCATTTACACTTGCTTCTGACCTTCCTCCTTTTTGTGCTCCTTGTAAGGAGCTTCTGAGAGTGCCAGATGCTTTTGGAGAATCTGCTGTGAAAATTAATAGAAAATATTACAGAGAATTGTATCAATAATGAAATGTAACAGCCAGAATACCAACATAAGATAGTCACTTGCCTTCTCATACAAGGATTTGACTTCAGCATGCTGTTTCTTGATTTCCTGGTTATTAGGTTCCAACTTCAATGCAAATCCAGAATCTGTAGTAAGCTATATACATTAAATCATACAGTCATAAAAAACTATACCAAAAAGAAACAACATTAGATATTCAGAGAAAACCAATATATAAGTTTGAATTAACACACCTTCGATGGATTCTTTAAGTTTCCCCAGTTCCTTTCTAGCCGTAGCTCTGCGTGAATACGCTTTTATGTAGTGATCATCTAGATTCAAAGGCTCTGTACAGTCATCTTCAGCCTCTCAAAATCTGAACAAAAAGAAACTGAAAGAAAAAGAAGAAGTCATATTCATGAAAATTATCGTCACAGGCAATAAAGCAACCTCTAAATGACAAGATGAAATGACGATGATCAAACACCTTCTAGTTATCATCAGTTGGGAACTTATATTGCACTAGGCAACAAGAACTCTGCACAACACCTACCAATCTAACGATATCTGACAGGAAAGACTTGGCTTTTGATTTTGAGATATGCCATTGCCCTATTTGCATGGGTTACAGCTGTTGGTGACAAGGCTATGCTTCTTGAATAGCACTCAATAGCTTCATTAAACTTCTGCTTAAAATACTCATTTCCCTGTAAATTAAAAAATTGCAAACTTAGCATTACAATCCATTACCAGCGTATCTTTTTTAAGTGCTATCGCAGGAAAGTTCATACCGCCAATTCTTTCTCTGAGGTAGCATCCACAGAAACCTCATCAGTTGTAAAACTACTTGATAGATGATTGATTGCACCAATGTTCATCGAGTAATCATACTGTCCTGAACCACTTCAAGAAGAATCAGCCGCAGAAGTTTATACTTTTGATCTTCCATCCTCACCAATCTTCCGAGTACACGAAAAATTGATAATTCATCAAGCAGCTATCATAGCCCATATAATGACTCTAACATGTGTGGATGCCAAACACATGTATGCCATGACTTTTCATAAGGAAATAAAAGCATATTTAAACATCTCATTGTCTGATCAATGCTCCTTAAGTTGAGCGCCACCGCAGCTTACTCAAAACACACAAGAATGTTGACAATCACCATTCAAGTTTCCATTCAGACAAGAACAATCCAACATTAAGCATTGGATTATTCAAACTTGCCATTCCCAACACCTCCTCTCAATTTCCACACTAAAAGAAACCAAAAACATATTAACAGCACCACGTAATTTCATTGTAAAAGAAAACCAATAAATTCTGTAAAGCATCCGTCAGAAACATAAACCCGCAAGACACACGCTTAACTCAATGAACTGTTGAAGATTGAAGACTTTGATTCCAAGACTACAATTGAAGAAATTGAAGATCATTAGGAGTGTTTTAATTATCAGTTTTATGTTTTCATTAGGGATCAAATTGTATTGATCTCAGCAAGTTTATTTTCCTATTTAGCTAAGTTAGCTTTTCCTGTTTTTGATTATTTCCAGTTCAGTAGAAGCAATTGTAATGGACTGGAATTTCTATCTTTGTATTCAGTTTTTCTACTATAAATAAACTCAAGGGATGGCAGTAACCTTATGATTCTACTCCTAACTTTCCAAGCAAAATAGTATGTGTTTAAAGTTGCCTTGTGTCTCATGGTTTTAGGAAAAACAGAGGTTCTTTTCTTTGATCTCTACAGTGCCTGTTTTTCTGGGTTTTTACGAAGAACAAGTTACAGATTTGAACAATAACTGTTTGTTCTTCAGGTTCTTTATTTTCAACATGGTATCAGAGCTAAATTGATCTTAGAAGGGCTGTGAGAAACACGAGAGAATTGTGAGATTTTTCAAAGTTATTAACTTTGAAGGGAAGGTGAGTGAAACACGAGTGTTTAGAAATTTAATCAAGAAAATTATCTTGATTTGTTCTTTAAGAGATACGCAATTGATTGTAATCATCAACTGCTACTCTTGTTCTTTGTTTCCAGTACAAGGAATACCTGCAAGAAGAAAAATCTTGTTGGAATTTTATGATCTGAACAGTAGTTGTTAGTAACAAGCACTGTTCAGATCGAAATCTGGAAAGTTGCCGAGAATGAAGAACAGATGAAGAAATAAATTCTGGGCAGAAAAATCTGGAAAAATACTTAAAAAACTTGAGACTGGGATCGAAATCTCTTGATTTTATTGAATTCAAATAGCCTATATATAGGCTTACAATGCTAATGAATTGAAAAACATAAAACACTCAACAATTTGAGAGATAATCGGATAAATATCAATTTGAAAATTAAACCTGTTTTAATTAAACTAAAAGACTACAGCTAATGATAAAACCTACAGCTAACTCTTCTTATCCAAAGCTAATCTCACATTAGAATTCTAACACTCCTCCTTAAATTTGCTTTGGGCAATCCTAACTTCATCTTCAGAAATTCCAGACTTGCTACTGGAATTGTCTTGGTCTTCAAGTCATGATGAACTGGACTTATATCAGCCCTGTCTTGGCCTAAATCACCATCGGGATTTCCTTCGGATGTTGCTCCTCCCTGTCTTCATGTACCATTCTCTAACATAACTTTCCTCAGCATCAATTTCTTTCCCATTAAGAGTCTTGACAGCTTTCGGGCAAAGATCCTCGAGATTTTTCAAAGTTCACAAATTCAAAGCATTTTGATTTTTCATCGCAGCCCTTCATCATCACAGCACTAGTAATTGCTTCATGTTCATTAAAGACATCTTTCATGTCTTCATGTGTTGTGGATTCAGCTGAATTCTTCACATAAACAGTGTTGGATTCCATGCTAAACAGATCACCACCTCTGATTTTCCCATCTTTGTCACGTATTTGCAGCCTTTTGCAAATTTGATCACTAGTATGAATTTCAGGCATACCCTTCACCATATCACCATCATGCAACATGTTCAAAGACTCAAAATTGTAGTGCCCAAGTCTTTTGTGCCAAACATCACTAATTTCATATTTCACACTCAAAGCATTTCCTTCTACAACATTCAAATCCAAGTAGAAGCTACTACCTTCCATTTTAATTTTTTCTATTGCTAAATCATTTGCATCAGTAATAAAGCAAAAATTCTCCTTAAAGGCTACCTCATATCCATTCCTAAGCATTTGTGCAACACTCAATAAATTTTGATTCAATTTTGGAATGTACAAAACATTTTTGATAACTTTAGTACCTTTAGTTGTGCTGACTTTGACAGCACGTCTTCCCTTTGCTTGCACAATGTCTCCATTCCTCAACTTGATTTTTGGCCTAATTGTATGATCAATTGAAGAGAAAATTGACAAGTACTTTGTCATGTGGCTGGTGCAGCCACTGTCAATCAGCCATGAATTCTTTTGGGAGTTGTTGCTGGTCTGCAAGGCCATAAACAAATGCTCCTCAGCTTCCTCATGATCCTTACCTTCTTCAGAAACGTTGGCTTGCTGTTGTAGCTGCGATTTGTTCTTCTTCAGCCTGCAAAATTTCTCATTGTGGCCAAACTTCTTGCAATAATCACAATGACGAAGAGTTCTTTCTTTAAACCAGCACTCGTTCTCACCATGATTTGTTCTTTTGCAATAAGAACATGGTGGAAACATTTGACTGCTTGCAGGTACAATAGTCTTATTTTCTGAGAAGAAGTTTTTACCATTGTTGACATCTTTTTTCTGGAAATTTCCAGTCTTTCTTCCTTTCCAGTTTGCTTGGAATGCTCCTTCAATGGTTTCACCATCCCTCATTTGTACTCTTTGCTCTTGGATATGCAGCTTGCTAATTAACTCTGCAATAGTGAGGCTTTGCAAATCGCAAGACTCTTCTATTGCAGAAATTTTAGCCTCAAATTTTTCTAGAATAGACATCATAAGCTTTTCAACTACCTTATGATCTTCAAATGTCTATTGCAGAATAGACATCATTCTGCCAGAATAGGCTTTGATAGACTCATTGTCTTTCATCTTCATCAATTTGAATTCCCTCTTAAATGACAATAACCTTACTGTTTTGTCTTTGTTGCTGCCTTCAAACTCGACTTGCAGCTTGTCCCATATCTTTTTTGGTGTCTCCAGGTTCATTATCTGGGTAAAAACATGGTCTGCCAGTCTAGAGTGTAGGCACGTAATAGCCCTATCCTTCTTGAGTTTTTCTTCCTCGTGAGCCTTCATCTGTGCAACAGTGGGGTTTCCATGTGGTTGTGGAGGATCAGAATCTGTCACCACAACATTCCATAACCCAGGGATCTCAAGAAAAATCTCATCTTGACAGCCCAAATGTGATAGTTTTCTCCAGAAAAAACTGGAATTGCAGCAGAGTTGATATTGGAGGTAGACATGGTTTTTTGAAAAAAAATTCACTTTGTGTTTGCACTCAATTAAACTCAAACTCTTTGTGTTTGTCTCTCAAAAAATACCCCACAGTCCCGCAAGAAGATTTGCTCTGATACCAATTGTTGGAATTTTATGATCTGAACAGTAGTTGTTAGTAACAAGCACTGTTAAGATCAAAATCTGGAAAGTTGTCGAGAATGAAGAACAGATGAAGAAATAAATTCTGGGCAGAAAACTCTGGAAAAATACTTAAAAAACTTGAGACTGGGATCGAAATCTCTTGATTTTATTGAATTCAAATAGCCTATATATAGGCTTACAATGCTAATGAATTGAAAAACATAAAACACTCAACAATTTGAGAGATAATCGGATAAACATCAATTTAAAAATTAAACCTGTTTTAATTAAACTAAAAGACTACAGTTAATGATAAAACCTACAGCTAACTCTTCTTATCCAAAGCTAATCTCACATTAGAATTCTAACACTTCTTAGGCTCTGGTGCTCCCAAACTATGTCAGCTCCAAGCCCGTACGTTATTATTGAATGAAACCATTGAATACTTGCTGTCAAGAGTAGTTTTTCCACTTGGATTATTTTCAATTTGCGACAGCATTAATCAATCATGGAACCCTAGCAGCATAATTATTAATAATGTTTTTTTTTGGTATAACCACGAGTTTCCCAGACTTCGCCCAGACTAATCCCGTTTAGCAAGAAAGGAGCACCCATCAACAAGTATCCTATTTATTTTATTTTTGTTTTCTTATGTGAAAGCCTTCATAAACGTCCTCAGCCTTCGAGGCTCCTCCCAAGCTAGATCATACCAATTTTCTTTTTTAGTTAACAAATTTTTTAAGCAATCACTTGGAGTTTATAGGATTTTTTTCATTGAGAAAACAATGAATTCTCTAAAAGTCTCATTTTAAATCGCGTGAAATTAATTTTATAAAGAAACACAAAAATCTTACATTTATATAATTTGTTTAATTACATAAACTAATATGATAAAGAGAAATCACATAATTATTTGATTTTATAACCCTTTAAACAAACTCATCAAATACTTAATCCAAATTCTGAATAAGTAACACACATCTTAATTACCAAAAAAGAAACTTGTTCTTGCAAAACAGACTAAAAAAGTTACCAAAATTTTTGAGGGGATTTTGTTCTGGTTATTCAATTAAGCGAAGGGTGTAGGTCTGGATTCTTCGACTTAAATACACGAACATGTTTACGTAATCAAGTGATCAATCACTTAGTGACACCCATACTTTGTATTAAAAACATCTAGGATTTGTCAACAATTTAATTTAGCTATGTGCAAACTTCCAACACTTGTAGACATTATTCGATCATTAGTTAAACACTAAGTAGACTGAGATCCAGATCAAAATGTCACTTGAGCTCTTAATACTGCAGTGAACTTACAATTGCCCTGATGGTTAGCACAAAAGACCCACTTTGGAGTTCAGAATAGCTAGATTGCCCAACTCTTGAAGCCTGGATTTCTATAACCATCATAAAATGGGGAAATTAGTTTAGATATACAAGGCGAAATGGAATTAATTACCACACATTTTGACCTTTAGATTGGTCATACATGACCACTTGCAGGTCCTCCTAGTGTTAAAACCACTCCTTGAAGATCACTTCTTGGATTTGATTCTTTGGCTAATGATGGAGCAGCTCCGATTACCGGATATGTTCTGGTCATTTGAGTTTGTCGAAAACTATGGCTGGATTCTTGAACTGAGAATGTTGTTGGATGATGAGAAGGCTTTAAGGAATCAATATGATTTGAGTTTGGAAATTGATGAACAATGGGGATTTGAGTTGCTGGGGATGCATGATTTTGAGCTAGAATTGCCCCTCTAGATACGAAACCGGGTGCCTAATACATAAAACTAGGTTTCAATATGAGCACTTGAATAGGCTGCAAATGAGGTAAGTAATGAGAGCTTACAGGTGAAAACAAGACCCCTCTGAAAATCTTCCCGTTAACAGTTGCAGTCATTAGAAGGCCTGCGTCGAAGGCTCCATCAACTTTACCTCTGACCTCAGCACCAACCTATGGATATGGAGAAGTAAGTGAAGAGCATGTATTAGCAGAACAGAAAGAAAAACAAAGACAAGCAAGATTGTAATTGACTACGCTTGCCAGAGCAGTTATCAACTTATTGGTTTACCAGGTTCAGAATCGACCCTGACTCCATGGGTCTTCGTTCCATTGCTGGGACTGGTGTTCCTTGCCAGCCAGACCTACCATGAACATACTGTTCGTCTCTTTTATGCTCTCTTGAGATTTGGAGGCTGTGCCGGGTTTTTCGGACCACAGGTCTAAGTTGTTTCTGATTACTTGCAGCATCATCTGCCTGGTAATTTCTTGGGATTTTGTTTATATGCCTAAAGAAATCAAGGCCTTTGCAAGATGTGAGGGAATCAACTGATTTCTGAACTGGTATCTGTTCTTGGTCGGACTGTGACGAAGATGAATGTTGAGAGAAAGAAAGAGAATGCTCTTCTTGTTCTAAATCAATCTCCCATACCTTTGAATTTGTAGTTCTTATCTTCTTATGATGCAGAGTATCTGCCAGGTAACGTTCAGAGTTAATCATGTTCGAAGCCTTCATCTGTGCTTCTTAAGACAAGAGTTTTGCTATTAAAACTACCTGAACTGAACTGAAAAGGTTGCTTTGATTCTTCCGATTCATAAGAGCCCTTCCTGACTATTTCATTGTTTCCAGGAAACATTGTCTGCTTCACAGAAAAAATTAATAACTCTCCCAACTTGAACAGCCATATTTAACTGGAGATCAGTGTTCGCATTTTGAGAGTAAGAAGTTACATTACCAAAATATCTTCTGCTCCTGGGAGAAATCGTCTCTTTTCTTGATTCCAATGTTGTCCAAAGATCTTGCACATAGAAATGTTGTGTCGACCATTGGGATGTTCTGCTCCAGGTTGCAAGACCAACAACTGATTGAGAGGACGCTCATCCTCCCTGCACCTGCATATACAGAGAATTGGATTAAGAAAATTATGGGAGGTAGTGCTGAGAACAGGGTCTGCAGAAGTGAAACAAAAACTCAGTTACCCTCCATAGATGACAATATCCGAGTCTGTGACAACTGCAGTGTGAGAAAACCTGCCTTGAGGTTGCTGGCCAGATACATCGAGTTGAGTCCATGAACAAGTACTCACATCAAGCACCCAAACATCAATGTAGTAATGTTTTTCCCCAACACCTCCAATCACATAAAGCTGCAGACCATGAAGAGCACATTAAATCTCTTTTTGAAAGCCGAAAATTGGAAAAAGTAGCATCGAAGAATCAAAAACTTCAAGCAAAAACAGGTGAGCATCAAAAGAACTGACAACAGAATAGGGTATGACATTCAAGTTTTCAAATTTATTTTAGAGCCATGACTTGCCTTTGTTCCAATATTCACAGAAGCATGACCTGCTCGAGCACCTGGTGAAGATCCTTGCACAGCAAGCTGTTAAAAAATCAAAACCATTATCATTGCTTCAATTCCACAAAACTCTCTTCATAAGAGTAAAATAGAGCAGGTGAAGCTAATGCCTTTGTCCAAGAGTCCATGTGTCTGTATCAAGCACATCCACATCACCGTGATACCTATCACCACGATCACCACCGTACACAAAAAGCTTATTACCGATTTGAACCGCACTGTGACTATCCCTAGGAGCCGGAATATTGCCCTTAACCTCTGGAGAAGTCCATCTCATGGACTTGAGATCTAAAACATGCAAATCATTTAAATAATTTGCTTCACCTTCTCCACTTCCCCCGAACACCATGATTCTATCATCACCGATCAAAGTTGCAGTGTGACTTTCACGAGGCGAAGGAGGAGTCCCTTTGCATTCAGGGTTTATCCACTCCTTGGTCCCAAGATCCAATATATGAAGATCATTCACCTTCTTTGAGCCATTTGTTCCCCCGAACACAATCATTTGACGCCCCACAAGAACAGCACTGTGGCTGTCTCTTGGACCAGGCCCTTGACCTGTGGTTGCCACAGTGTTCCAAACCATTGTATCAAGATTTAGCATTAGAACATCACTGAAATCAAGACCCCCACAACATCCCTGAAATTATGAAGCAAATATAATCATTCGGTGAAGAAAATGAAACTGAGTAACAGCATAACCAATTTGTTAGTTGTTCACAAAGCAATTAGATATTTATTTCAAAGAACACATTTCTTAAATAGCAGACAGAGCCATATTTTACCAAGTAAGCAACGACCTCAGCTTTTAATAAACAATTCTATACCAAGAAAGCAAGGATATATATATCATCTTCTACATGTCTCCTTTGCCAAATATTTTCCATAGAAACCTGAAAGATTGTACATACCCCAAAGACATAAACAACACCATGAGAGTAGCAAGCAGAATGACCCCATCTTTCAGAAGGATTAAATCCTAAGACCTTAGGATAGAGCCACATTGCCTTCTTCTTTGCAGCTTCACCTCCCTGAGACCCCATTACTAGTCTTCTCCCTTTTTTCTCCCCTCAGCTGAAAGGCTTTATTTATTTCTAGTTCGAACACATGGCTTGGTGATGATAAAGAAAGTTGAAGAGAGAAATATAAAGGGAGTCAAAAGTGAACATGAACAAACCAAGTGATATATCAACTATCAGTGTCAAACTGTCAATAGACATGAAAAGATGGGCGCTTTCAAGTCTCAATCACTGTGGCAACCAACATCAACAGAAGGTAGTGGTGAAAGGAACAATTTTTTTGCTATATAAACCTCTCTGCCACCTTAAGCAAAGTTTCTTTAAATGTAAAGTATTGTGGGCATAGTAAAACATCAAATAACATTAGTGTATAGGCTTACAGATTATATATATAATCAGACTACAAAAGTGATGTAAATCATGGAAACATGACTCGAGTGTATTTTTTTCATTTTTTATGATTTTTTGATTTTTGGTTTGTTTACTTTCGCACTTTTGTCTAACTGAAAATGATGGAGGGTGGGGGCATTGGGTTTTGGGGAATGATGGAGAAAGTGAGAGGTTTGAGGAGCTTTTTTATTGGTTTTCCTTTCTGCTGAACTCACAAGCTATTTCTCTCCATGCGAGTATGATATTGGGATTGATGGAAGTGAAGTTTACCCTCTTTTCCTCTCTCTCTCTCTCTCTCCCCCATCATCCAAAATTTCAAGATGGGTTATCAATGTGGATCAAGAAATGTCTATTCTCAAGGATCTTTGATAGAAGTGTGGGGGCTTCGTGGTGTCCAAATTCTTTTTAGTTTTGGGAAATGAGAATGGTGTTGTTTCTCTCAAAAAGGTTCGGAGGTTTTTGAAATATGAAATAAAGCACTAAACTCAATGCAACCTAACCTTGTATAGAGAGGAACTTGCTAGCTATTTTAAGGAAATCTCAAGGTAGTCACTGATGTATATATATATAACGTTAAAGAATTATTTTATTTAAAATTTTAAATTTTTAAATGATATTTCACAATATAATTTATATTTTTTTAATATATTTTTTTAAATAAAAATTATTTGGACTTGAAACTTATACAGATTCACACTATCTTAAGCTTGATTTTTATCAAATAGAATGAGAATTATGAGATTCGAACTCGTGACCGTTGGGTCAACAAGACTCTGATATCATGTTAAGGAATCATCTCATCTAAAAACTTGATTTTTTAATTAAAACTCCACAATATAATTTATATTATTCTCGAACTATCAATTCTCAGTTCAGTTTCAAAATAGCATATTTTATCAACTAAGTCCCAAATGCTGAAGACATTTCTCCATTGGGTCATGTTTCCACTGTTTATGAATATTTCCCATCTAAACTGGATAGTTTAAGCTATAAAAAGATGTCAATTTGGAGAAATAAAATTAATAAAAATCGATAAAGACCGAATTAGAAATGTTTGAGTCCTAATTGGAGTTTTTTTTATTTGGGACTTGGTTAATAATTAGAAAATACGCTAGGGTTAAATATTAAAGTTTTCCCGTTATAATACTAGGAAGAATAAGCTTCACCTAGCTCTATAGGGTGGATATATACCATGGAACTTGTGCTTTAAAATGACATGACACGTCCATTGGGTAGTGCACATGGAAGCCATTCACCTCACCAAAGGTTAAATATTATTGCTGGGATTCCCTTTTCTCTCCTGAATTTCTTGTTTTCATGGCTCGAATCTACTTTCGAAGGAGAATTTCACCCTCCAACTATTATCCCATTGTCGATTAAATACTAATAAGTTTGGTATTGCTTCTTTCAGCCTGTGTTTTTGAACCGTCTGGTATTGCTTTTGTCGAAAAAACCAGGCTGAGAAGCAAGGCCAAACGAAACCTAAACCTCTCAGCAAATGAGTTTTTCAATTAACCAAGTAATTCATGCTCACTAATTCAATTTGAGTTTGAATAATTTAGTTAAATGGGGGTTTGATTGTGAAATATACTTTGGGAGAAATCAAATTGAGAATATTATGATAACCTTTAAGGGGTATATTTATCCTTTTATGTATATAAAAAAATCTTGACGTCTTAGCTGGAGTCTTAATGGGTATGGTGTAATGACAGAAAACTTGTGATCTGCACAACAGATCTCGAGTTCGAGTCAGAACTTGCATTTCTTGTAAGAGCTTGAAACAACAAAAATTTTACTCACTCATCTAGACTAATAAATATACTTTCAGAGAAATAAAGTTTCCTCACATAAAAAAATAGTTAAGCATGAGGACCAAATTGGTCCTATGCATTTTTAGATGTCACCCTTTCACGTAAGAAAATAAATAAAGAAAAATGTTGAATTTCTCCTCATACTTGTTTGTGTACTGTGTCCGGTCACATTTAACTTTAGATCACTGTGAAATAAATTTGAAATGTCTTTATCAAATAGAAGATATATATATATATATATATATTAGTCTAACTATTATATATACATGTATAGTTCTTTACCATGTCGCGTTTTTAACATTAGGATTGTTACTATAGTGATTAAAAAAACATTGATTTTGCTTATTCTTTTCTCAAAAAAATATATGTGAAAAAACAGTGATATATAATTCATAAGCTATAGTTTTCTAGCTGTTTTAATCTAATGATTAATCTTGCTCAGGATGGACGGACAGCTTTTATTTCTTATCATATTCAACATTCAAGATAGAAACAAATGATTAGGAAATTGACATAAGAATTTGAGTTTTTTAAAAATTATGTAAGAAATTAAAAAATAAAATAAAATAATTATAAACTATCACAATATCAAACTAACTAATACTAAATACTCATCCATTTGTGAAGTACCTCTATTTCAAATTTCATGTCGACTCGAAGGTTAAACAATCAAATCATTGAGTTGAACAATTGTGTGATGAATGTAAAATGATAGCTAAGGGAGTGTTTGTTTTTATAGTTTAACTTGTTTTTTTGTTTGAAAAATATATTAAATTCATTTTTTATGGTTTGAATGTGTTAATGTAAAAAATAATTGTAATATATTTTTAATTAAACATTATTATAAAAAAACACATTGCTCCACATTACGACACACAATTATTCAAACATAAGAATTCATATTTATATATGTATATATGTCAGAAATAATAATCCGGTGAATTTTCTAATTATAATGCACAGAGGTGTAGGGGTGGTAATAGGGACTTATGAGTTGATTTTATAATATTTACACTCAAATCTAAATATTTATATCCTATTAAATAAATTTGGGTATTCACTTGAATATTTATTATCTTGGTACTATTTTTTATGGAATATAAAATAAAATAGTATAATTTTATATTGGGATCTGCATGTATCATATTAAAATTAATAAATATTAGCAGACTAGAACTAAAAAAAAAAAAAAAACAGCACACTTCGACAGGTTGTATCAGTGCAACAAAAGTAAAATAATTTAAATAAGTTGTGTTAATAAAAAAAAACAGCGAAAACTAATCAAAATTAAATAAGAAAATTATAAAGAAAACCTTCACAAATATAAATCTGGAGGCACTTCATTTTGTGCCGAAGTACCATTTAATAATTGCGTTCTTATGAGTCTTGCAATCATTAAATGGTACATCTTTTACGTTATTTTTTGGCACAAATGATTAAGAACATAAAATGGGACACTTCACAATTTTATTTTTAAGATTGCACCATATTTAATTAGCGTATGCTTCAAAAAAACATTTCGTTTTAATGACGGCATTCTTCCTAGAACACAACTAATTAAAGTGAGTTTTCGACAATTCTTTTAAGAATCTTTTGATTTTTAATATCAATACATTAAACAAATATTAAAAAACACTAATAAACACTAAGAATCTTTTGAAATGTAATATTTTTCTAGTTTTTATTTCATTTCACATATGCTATCATTTATCAAATTATCATACACACACAGGAATATCACACACACACACACACACACACACAGAGAAAGAGAGAGAGAGAGAGAGAGAGAAGGGCAAGAAACAGTTAAATGCATGTTGAGTTGACAAGTGACAGAAGCAGTGAAGGTGCTGTGACAAAGAAAAGAAAGAAAGAAACAAGAAGGCGTAAAATACAAGCGATAAACACGGGAGAGCTTCAGTTTAAGATTATGGCTCTGTGCGTGTGTTTTACTGACTGCCCCATTTGTCTTCGCCATGTCTTGATTCTCGTGCGTCTCTAGCCCTCTCCCTAGAAGCTTTGTAACTTGAAATCATACCTCTCCTCCTCACTTTCTTTTCTTTTCCCTCTTGCTTTCTTGAAAGATAAAAAGAAATGGACTTTTGAAGTGAAAAGAAAAGAAAGACATCTATCCAATCGAGGGAGCGAGAGGTGTCTGATGTTTTTCACTGTTGTCGAGTAAAAGAATGGTAGGGAATTATTTGAGGGTCTTGCTGTTATCATAATCTAACTGGATAACTTTTATAATCTACAGCGGTGAATTACACTTAACTCGTATGAAAGGAACATTGCAATTTCTCAATCCACACACATCTAATGTGATTCCATCACCTTAATCGGACCACAGAAGCACATATACCCGCAATCAATGAGCACTGTTAGATTTCTTTCTCTTTTTTTAGAATGCAAATGGTCAGGTTAGCTTTAGCATATTTCGACTAATCTCATAGACCCTAATTTCGACTAATCTCATAGACCCTAATATTACCAATCAGTTAAAACTTTCAAGGACATTTACAAATGTGAAACTCTAACTTGTAACTTTTAGAAAAAGCAAACTCAAGACATGACCAGTGAACCACTTCTCTCAGGGTTACTGTAAGCTTCGTGCAAGCAAAGCTTGAGACATACACGACATTACCACGTAGAAAAT